>SNQJ01S0015511.1:11051-55980 GCA_010110895.2 Picea sitchensis
TAATAAAGTTAATGGAGAAATTACTAAGTGGACAAGTGGTTAGAAGTGGGTTAACCCTAAAATAAGGAAGGTGGGTTAAGATGGTTAAAAGGTAACCCCTTGAGGTAGCTACCTGAAAGTATAAATAAGAGGCAATACTCTCTCATTTTAATCACACTTCAGAATGTTGAATATCTATAGGTGAATGAGGTAACCAAATGATATCTGAGCCGCATTTCAGTAGGAATGTGAAGTAAAGAAGGCCGAAATTCAAGGGAGGATAAATTCTTTTGATGATGCTTTCTAAGGTATGTTATTTACAGTTCATCTCACCATTATCACAATAACTTGTTTTCTATAATGATATAGACCAAGAAATTGGGAGGCCATTGAGGAAACATATCCAAGTAGTTGTGATACCACTTTCATCTTGTGGGTTGTTTTATTTTTGGAGTTACACTCCATGGAAAATAGAGTTTGTGGCTAGTCCTCAAACTAGTCTAAAGAAGGTGTTTTGGGTAAAAACGTCATAACCTCTTCATAACAGATCCAAATTTAGTAAGAAAAAATTTATTGGTTATATTACATGCTTTAGTATTCTATGTACAATTTTCAGATCGATACAACAAATATTCTGTGCGGGGCACGCTCTAAAAGTTCGCTCTATAGAATAAGACTGAATTCAACAATGTATTCCATTTTTTATATAGCTCCTTTTCTGAGAGGTTACAAGTAGTGAAATATGGAGGAATTTCATAAAAGACACTGAATAACATTGTATACCATTTTCAGATATTTATTCATTACATGTACATAGTTATGATTATTGCAAGTTAAGGTTTTTGACTAATCCAAAATTAGTCATGTGAGACTAAAGTAAAGTTTGATGAAAATGATCGTATCTTGTTGTTAAAGTTAAGGAAGGTTTGCAGGTATGTGATCATATAAAACAAGTCTATTACATAGTTACAAATCAGATTCAGATGATGAAGTTGATGAGGGCTTTTGGTTGAGGTACATGGTTGAGACACATAGTTGATGAGTTGGCACATACATGAGGTGTATAGTTGATGATGTTGGTACATATTGATGATTCATAGTTTATGTGTATTTGATACATGATTGGTACATACTTGGTACATGGTTGGAGGCACTTGTTAATAGCATTATTGAAACATGGTGTATGGATGATGTAACATACTTATCTTGGTATATTATTAGAAGCACATATTGATCTTGGTGATGATTATGAGTTTTTGTGTTATGCTTGGTTGATGCACATCTTTGAGAGTTGTCTTGGTGATTGATCTTAGTGAGTAGATTTGATTTGGTTCATAATATTGATGAGACAGGTTGTTGTGATAGGTTGTTTGGACAAGTTATTTTGACAGGTTATTTGTACAGGTTTGGTACATGGTTGATGAACTTGGTCATAGTACAAGTTGATTACAGGTTGAGGTACAGGTTGATGCATGGTTCAGGTTATTGATACAGGTGTTTTGGTGCAGGTTGATTGGTATAGGTTTACAACAGTATATCTCACAATGATAGTGTGACAGTGGTTCCATCATTTTACTTATACATCAGGGTGGTTGTACGAGGAAAGGACAAGTGGTTGTATCCACCTTCTGATTGTAGCCGAAGAACATAGGAGGTTGTATCCTCCTTTTGGTTGTAGCCAGAGAATTGGGGAGTTGGAGCTTCCCTCGGGTTATAGCTTGAGAAACTACGGGGTTGGAGCCTCCTTCCAGGTGCAGCTGTAAAACAAAGGAAGTTGGTGCTTCCAATGAATGTAATTCTTAAAGACATATAAGAAAAAGCATTCCATGGTTTTCTCCCGCTTTGGGTTACCACGTAAAACGTTGGTGTACTGTGTATGTGTATCTGTGTGATTACTCATTTGTTCATTGTTTATTTACTTTGAAACTATTGGATGATAATGCTACATTGATATAACACTTGCATTTTATGGTGAAAAGGGATTAAATTGCTCTATTATTGATTCACTGCCCCTCTGAGTAATCCAATAGATAGCATGGTGAAATGGATGTTTGCAGCAACCATAAGGCGGTATTAAAGGAAGAAGGGAGCAATAAGTGTCGTCATGTGGGTCTAGGCAAGGTGGTAGGCATTGAGTTCCTTGTTGGATGCATGGAGCATGATAACACCCCATCTAGGGTTCATTTTTTTCTTTAAGTATCGACTTGAACATGTATTTTTTATTTGATGTATTTAAGTATTTTTTATGCCTCTTTTTTTATTTTTCCTTTTTGTTCAAGATAATTTATTATATTTATTAATTTCTATAGAATTGGCATATATTAGAGTATATTTTATCTTATCGTTTCTCATGGCGCAACATTTTTTTTTATGTTGATTAAACTATTTTTCACAAATCACTACAAATAATGTTATAAGTAGGTAAAATTGGAACTTGACAACATTAAAAATTAGAATATGAATCATATAATTGGGTTAAAATGAGCATTTTTTTTTAAGGTGATATAATATTAACTTTGCTAACACAAGTTTTAGAAATTCATTATTGCATGCTCGAATGCTAAGGCAGTCAATCAAAAGCCCAACTTTTTCATTGGATATCAAGTCATTTCTTTAGTTGAGATTACTCATTGGCATGAAAAAAAATTATATCCTTATTTGAGTTCTCCAAAAAAGAAAATCAAGGCAATAGGTTTAAATTATAGCTCATATTAAAAGGTTTAATGTAGTTTCATGTCTTGCAATGTAAATTGTTTTACATATAACAACAATTTCCTCTTTAATTGTGTGTAGATATTCTAAGTTACTCCCAAACTCCTTTTTTTTTTTTTAGGAAACATTAGACCTAGCAAACATTACCATAAATACTCAATTTTTCACTCTTTCCATAACCTACATTATAAATATTTTTATTTATTTTTCCAACTTCCAAAGTTGCATGATATTTCTGGTAGACACAACTCTAATAAAAATTGATGCCAATAATAATAAAAAATTATAAAGAATAACATAATCACAAAAAGTTATGAATAATGGTACACTACATGGTATGTTGAATACCAATAACATATCCTTACCTAAATTCCAAGCGTCCAAGATGTTGAATGATATAGATAAAAGGTGATACCATCCAACACAACATAACATACTTCTTCAAAACTAAAAGTAAAACTCATTCTAATAAAGCACCAAGATGTGATTTTTATTTCCGTAATTGCTGCCAAATCAATGTTTTCGTAATTGCATTAAATGGAATAATATCCTTTTATCCAACATACAAGATTCGCTAAGTCAAGTCATGTCATGGATTTATCCCTACAAAAATTTTGTGCAGCTGAGTTATTTTCTATGTAAGTTATAATAAATTTAACGAATCGAATGGGATTTGATTACGTAATCATGGAAGATCTATGTGACAAAATAATCCCAGAAGCATAGACCATTCAAAGCTAATGGAGTTGATTTCGAAATGGCATGATCCAACCTCAACACGTACTTGGAAGCCTAGTCAAGTCACGGATTACCACATATTCATGCCAACGGACTGTTTTTTTACATAAACTTTAATTAATTTAACTAATGGAATGGGATTTGATTGCGTAATGCTGGTATAACTATATAAGAAAATAATCATGTGGAAGCATAGACCAGTCAAAGTTGATTTCTTTCAAAATGGGATGGTCCGACCGAAAGACGTACTTGGAATAATCCCACCCAATCAATTCATATTTATATTTGAGGGTCCAACTAAACCATTACAATTTCGAGAGTCGATTGTTCATGTCCTTTGAAAATTATAACATATAATTTATTAGTCCATGCCCTTATAGTGTAGGGAATAATAATTTGTATGTGTGTTATAGATCCCGCACTTCAAGTGTGAGTAGGTCACTCTAAGGAGGCGATCCCAGTGACCCTAAGGGGTTTGAGATGGAGATGGAGATGGATGGAAATGAATCCAATATAGGTCAAATCTAAGTAGAATGAAAGGTGGAAAGATATTCCTTGCAAGTCAAGTAATTGTTTCCCCACAGGTGTTACACTTCTCAAAATGATTGTACCTTCTCGAGACACAAGAAAATACACTTTTAAACAGTATATGTTAGTTGAATCAACAAGTTAAGATTTTTTTCCCTAATTTGCGGCAATAAATGACAATATATATCAACAAGAAAAATATACTATGATCTGCTCAATAAGTGCTAGAGATCAAGTAGAAAATGCAAGATATGAACTAGTAAATGACTAGCTAAACTCAAGATGAAAATCCAATACTTTTAGCATAAAAGATAAGCCTTTTGTAAACACTTGTTTGCAACAAATTATATCAGGGTTATGGCTGTAACATTCAATGTATTACAACAATAAAATCAGCCATTCAAATATCCTCAAATGTTTTCAAAAAGTGCGCTAGGACAAGGGGAGCAAGTGTGCAAACTTTGAACAAAAACCAATGGTTGATAAGAGAGTTATTAAAGCAAGTAAGTTAACATTTATACAACCCTAATGGATGAAAATAAAATAAAAATAGCAACAAAAATAAGTAGTCTCTATATGGGAATGCCCTAGTGGTTGTGAGGTATCCAAGTCAGAAGGAAAACAATCCACTTTGCAAGAAGTGAAAATGACGGAAAATCATGTTTCTCAATGCAATATTTTGTTTCTCCATTGCAACAAATCAATGAATAGTGTCTTTACTATTGGTTTAATCGAGTCAAAAGGATCTTAGAGAAGCTACCTCAGTGGGAGTGTAAGCCCTTTTACTCCCCAATGAAATTTTATCTAAGCTAGGGTTTAAGCTAAGAGGGTGTATGCCCTTATACTTCTCTTAGCAATAATAAATGAGATGAAAACAAACAAAATGATGAAAACATAGTTACCAACTTAACAATAACTCTGCAAAGTTCTTTTTTTGGGGGGGGTCCAATTTTTACATCTTTTTTAAAAATGGTGATACCGGTAGCACCCCCCTTCCATTTTTAAGTGGTTTTTCGATATTTTAAATTTTTCGATTCACAATGTTTCCACATTATTTTTTTAAATGCTTACTTTTCATCTATTTTAATTTTTTTCTAAATTTGTTTTTTTTTGTTTTTATTCAATGGTGTTTTTAGTCATTTTTTCATGCTTCTTTCAATCTTAAAAATATTTTTTACCATTTACTTTTTTTAAGTTACGATTTTTCATATAATTTTGTCTCAATTAATTTATTGTTCCATACTTTTTAAATATAGTGAAAAACATCATTTTTAACACATTGTTTATCTTTACTTCAATAAATAAATAAAAATTGTAGTTAAATAACACTATTTTTGAATATTTAGCAAACAAATACACATTTTATAGCCATATATAATAGAAAAACCTATACATTTTGGTACATATTCCTTAAAATAACATGTCAAATAAAACATTTTTATGGACATAATTGAACAAAAAAAGTCAATACTTTATAAAAAAATATCATTTTCTTTCATATTTTTATTCTTATTTTAAAATATGAAAGTCAAATCATTACAGTTATAGCTGATCAAAAATTTGCAAAATTGAGCATCGTCTTCAAAGGCATCTTTAAGCTAATCAAGAATATCATATATCCTAAATTAATCATTCTCAAAAGACACACTATCATCTTCTTCGACATCATTGTTTGCTTTCATTGTATCATTTTGTTCTTCCATTGGTTCTTTGATATCTACAAGTTTTCCAAAGTGATCCTTTCCAATCATTCCTTCTAATGGTACTTGAAGTTCCTTTGAAAAATTTTCCACCTTTGATTCACCAAAATCTCATTTCTTCAAACCAACTTCTTGCATTTCATCTGGAAGAGATGGAATAGGATTAATTCTTTGTTGAATAAAACTGCATTGCATTTGGTCACTTTCAATGGCTATGCAATTCCTTCATTTTTGTAGGAAACACACTAATGTTGTATCTAATCACCAAATACAAAATAAATAATGAAGTTAGATATTGTAAAAAGACATAAATTAAAAGTAATATAATATTGAAGTATGATTTCATATATATTAGATCATAATTCATACCTAAACTCGAGAACAAATCCAAAACCCAATCTCCTTCATTTGAAAATTTATCTATAAGATAATTAATTAATGCTTCTGGTTTTTTATAAATGTTAACAATCTCTCCTTTAAAATATTTTTCCTCATATGTTAGCTTTCTAACCACATCATTGTATACCAATATACTACTAGGAGTCTCTCCATCCTTTGCATTGGCAAGAATAAAAGTATAAGAATCATATTTTGTCCAGGTTGCAAGACGTATACTCTCAAAATCACGTTTAAATGATTCTCTCTTGGAGCTCTGAATATTAGGCTTGTTCTTGTAACATAAATAAGTGCAAATTCAATTAACTTGGGAATTAATAAAATTGTTTTCTAATCTTAATTGCTAAACATAGAATTTCAATATCTTACCAAATAAACCGCATCCTTGTCTTTTCTTTCCCCTTGAAGCTTCATTGTACTAATCCTTGTTGTGTGTCTGAATGAAATACTAGAAATCCCCAAAATGGTGATGTTGTAACTTTTGTAAATCCCATAACCACTTTACTGAAATATTGGAAGTATAAGGCCCAGTATCATATCTAATGTTTTAGATATTATAACCATGAGGTATATCCACAATAACTAGGGAGTATTATTTTTTACGAACAATATTTGCAAGTTTTTCACAATCACCTAATATCAATTTACATTGAATAGTGTCAATTCCATTCCAAATGTAGTGATCAAGGGTGTCATCAAGTTGAACATTTTGAACACATCTCCTTCTTTCTCTTTCAAACTTGGTTTTTTGAATAAAACTTTTGAAAGTTTCAAGTAATCCATCTGCATTCTTCTTTGGCATGTTTAATGAAACAAACAAACATATATAACATGAATGAAATAAATCAACATACCTTTTTGAATGCAACAAAAAAAATGTTTCAATACTACGGAAGAGCTTGAATCTAGATAGTTGAGTTTAACATCATCCCAACTTTTTTCATTTAACATCTTGACCATTTCCTATTGTATTTTCATATACACCTTGTGACTAAATAAAACAAAAATAATGTTAAACTGAATAAAATTAAATTTCTTGTTCTAACATAAAATAAAATAAGTCAACAAACTTACCTTTTAAATTCATCACACATTTCTTCCATTGACAATTCTCCTGACCTAACACATGATAATATAGTTATGATAAGTTTATCATCCTTAACTCCTTGTATTGATATCTAAGGTTTTATAGTCATATCATCAAGAATATTTTTTATGGCATGACCTGTGTTACTTGTGCCACATATCAATGGTTTAGCTTTCTTAACTCTCTGATTTTTTATACTAATATTTTCTTATAGGGTGAAGATCCCATCTATCAAATCCCATACATGTCTAGTTCTAAATCCCAATTGAAAATAGTTATCCACGACTCTAAATATATCACTTCCTTTGTAATTTTTTTATTTTGTATTTTTATCATCAAGTGGAAATCCTATTTCCATACAACATTGATTATGAAAAATAACATCAACATTTTATCTCTCCCCATGACATATTTCAGAAAATTCATTATGGACAAATATCACCCTTTGAATGAAGGTCATAGAAATTTTGTACTCATTTTCTGTGTTATGATCCCACGGAAGTAAATTTTCTTCTGAATATGTTAAACTGACATAAATTATGCATTTGACTGTATTTTAGATCGACAGCTGATAATGACTTCATCCTTCATTGCTTTAGGTGAATTTACATGTTCTCAACCCTTTTCAGCCGAAGTGGTCAATGCCAAAGTTGACCACTGCTACCTTGGAGTGCACTGAATAGATCAATGGTCAAGGGGTTTTCCAGATCCGACGGTTGACATGAGTTCGTGATTCAGGGGCTTCGGCCTTAGTATTTTCATATTATATCCTTCCACTTTACTCGATCCAACAGTCGGTATGTTATCTAAAGTGTTCCTCATATCGTACAACTCATGTCCACTTGGGTACTTCGGCCTTTAGGTAATATTACCCATTCTAGGCTTGTTTTCTCCAGAGTAGTCAGCACTGAAGTTGATTGTTGTTGATCTAATGGTTCCCCTTTTCTATTCAAGATCGACAACTAATACTTAACTCTAGATCAAATCGTGATCTAACGACTAGGAAATATCCCGAAGCTCTTGATTCATATCTGTTGGTTGAGATATAATTCTTTCGACTTCTCCTTAATATGACGGTTCTAGACTGTCCCGAATGATAATGAATGGCTCCTATGTGTCATCTCTTCTAAGCTTCATGTGCATCATCTCTTATGAGATTCTAATTTGTTTCATCGCTATTTCTCGTGAGTTTTTTTAATAATTGTTTTATGCATTTTTTCCATACCAACTCATCATTATAACGTAATGACATCGACTGTTGACATCAATGACAATATGTCCAACACTGTTTAGGACAAAAAATTCTCAAAAAAATCGCTCTTAAGTTTTAATAAGTAAACCCAAGTACGTCTGGAAAATTCATCAATGAAAGTTAAGAAATACTTGCATCCAGAAAAAGAAGGAGAAGAAATTGGACCATAAAAATCACTGTGAGAAAGATGCAAAGGACCTGAGGTGTGCCAAGAGGCATGTTTTTCAAAACTGTCATGATGATTTTTGTTGAGAACACAACTGACACAAACACCATTTCTTCATGAAATAGGAGGAAGACCAGTTTCCATCTATTGATTACACAATTGTTGCAGTGAGACATAATTTAGATGACCAAACCAGTCATGCAAAATTTTGCTCAAGTCATCACTATGAGTAACAAAAAGGGATGAAAATGATGGTGACCCAAATTTGTCAAACTTGTATATCTTAGTAATATCATCAACAATTCCAGCTGCAAGAACATGCTTAGGATATTTTAGATCTTTGATTACAACTTGGTGAGGTGAAAACTCGACGGTTTTACCTTCACCTGAATGAGTGATTTGATATATTGATAGAAGGTTACAAGAAAGACTTGGAACACATAATACATCATTGAAATGACCATTTTCTACTTGAACTATTCCAGATCCCACAACACAAATATATCTATCATCACCAACAAATATTTTCTTGGTGTTAAATTAATTTAGAGAAGAAAATATGTCTTTAACCTTAGCCATATGAAAAGATGCTCTAGAATCAATAAGCCACTCATCATAAGAAGACGTAGAAGTTGTACTAAAGGAGAAACCAGAAGAAGAAAATGCATGTCCATGAGAATAAGAATAGGAAGTAGAATCAATATTTATGTTGTGCTTATTTATCATTGCTTCTAAAGATTCCATCTTCTTGAAACATTTGGACTCATCATGATCATCTTTATCACAAAAGTTGCAATGTCTATCAATATTCTTATTTTTATATTTTTCTCCTTTGTCACCATTAGGAGAAAAAGTTGTCTGAGTGCATTTGGAACCCTTATGTTGCTTGTTTTTGTGGAGAGAATGTTTCTTCTTGGTATTCTTGGGTTTATATTTCTTGTGGACGACTAAGGCTTTGTTGGAGGTACCTACAGTGTTGATCACTCCAAGTTGTACAAGATTATCTTTATCTCTAATCAAAGAACCACAAAAGGACCCGAGAGTGGATGATAAGATATCCCTAGAGCCCCTTTCATGGAATAAAAGGTAGATACCAACACAAAATATGAATTACCTAGCTTAGACAGAATAATATAGATGCAATGATCTTCATCCATATATTTCTTACATTCTTCACATAAAATTCTGAATGTTTTAAAATTAGATAGATAGTCTTCAATACAAGAAAAAACACTTTGACTTAAGTTCAGTACTTGATTTTCTAACTATTTTGCTCAAATAATATTGTTTCTACCAAACACAGATTCAATATTTTCCCAAGCCTCTTTGGGTTTATCAATTTGTTTAAGGTGGAACCTTAAATCAGGAGAAATGGAAATTTTGATTAGTCCACATGCTTCGTAATTCCTATTATCCCATTTGAGTTTCTTATCAGCATCAGTAGGTGTTGTTTCCTTTCCCAAGGTAATCTGGTAAAAGCCTTTACTTCGTAATAAATCCTCCATATGGGATTTCCATTGGAAGTAGTTGGTGCTGGTAAGAAAAAGATTACTTGAGAAGTCATATTAAATATGTAGATAATATGGATTTAAAAATTGAAACTTATGATCTAGATGGAAATCTCTGAAAAAATTAGGCAGTTTTAATAAAAATGACACTGAAAACGGACTTCGGATATGAAAGTTATGCCCTTTTAAAAAAAGTCATAAATGGTAACCAAAGGACCACACGATGGTGTAAGTTGCTTTATGAAGTGACCCACTTTTATAAAAATAAGTGGGGATCACTTTTACAATGGAGTTACTTTATAAAAGAAACATTTCATACGAAATAAATAACTTTAAAATAAAATATTAAATCTACTTATAGTGATTCACTTTTATACTTGAAGTGAAATACACTTTACAATGGACCATGAACTTTTTCAAATAAAAGTTACAAAAAGAGAGACTTGAACTCAAAACCTCTTAATTAATAAACAAACTTTTAACCAAATGGGATAGAAAAACATATTGTATTGTTTATCAGGAGGATTGGGGGTGTTGTTGTTGTTGTGGAAGACTACCTTAGATATCATGCTAAAAAAACCTCTTTTCACACAAGAAAATTGTTTTTCTTCTCGATGAAAACAAGGGTTAGATCTCGGTTAGCTTACTAGGAAAATAAACATTTTTCTATCTATTTCTGATTTTCTGAGATCGCACAAGGCGTGGGGAAAATAGCATACACATATCTAAAAGAGTAACAACCCGAAAATAAACAATATAAAACTGAAATAATACTTTGCAAAAAAAAATTAAAAATGGTGTATTCAGGCTTTATACCTCCATATCTAGCTGAAATGGTTGTATCTTGGGAAAACAAAAACCTTTTTGAGTGAAACGAAAAGTGTTCACGAATGAAACAAGCGCTTTGTATGTAATGGAACAATCTTATCATCCCATAAATCTATGTAAATTGAATAAAACATATATGAGACAACTCGACTTCACGATCTCGATCTACAACAGAAGCAAGTATTGAAACAAGCTCTGATACCGTGTTCAACAACACAGGTATTCCAACAGAAGATGAACACATTCAATAACCACTCACACAACCAGATCAAAGATCAACATACTGACGTTTTGACATGGTAAAATCCCTATGGGGAAACATCCACGGACCTAGCCAATGCGGCCACTTGGAACAAACTATTAATGCAAAAGAAAAATATTACAGAGAGATTTTACAAGAGATTTTATCACAATAGATCATCAAAAAATGACCCTCCATGATCTTTAAATAGAGATCGTGGACCAATCGGTTGTTAAGACACAAATCAATGGTCGTTAATATTGAGGAGAATATGAGCCTTCAGATCACTCTGTGTTGGGAACATATAATGACAGTTTGATTCCCTAACTACAAATGAAAATTAATGCATACTAAAGAAACACACTTTTACCTAAGGAAACATTAGACCAATTAGATATTAACTAACTCCTAAGTGTATAAATATCCTAAAACCATTTATTTTTTGCCTTCATTCAAATTCACCTCCATGATGTTCTGAACCTTGCTCACAAGACTAGCCCTTTTTTCAACCTCATCCATCTTGCTAACTATTCAAAATTCACCTGCTCCACTGAATTTCCTCCTAGCCCTGTGAACTGTTACTCTGGTGATGTGAACATGGTGTTGTGAACCCTATATTCCAACAATGTTTAAAAACCTCTATCTTCCGCATCCTTGAAATTTCAACTTTAAAAGAGTGAATCTACACGCCTTTCACACTTGAAATATGTGGTTGATCACCTACTGAACCAGGTTTAAATATTTCACATGCTGTTAACTAATATTTGTATTGATAAAAGCCATGTTTTGATAAAGAATTCACTTTCACCTCCACTTTATTATAATTCTTATTTGATATTCCTTTATGTTCACGATTGAAAGAGTGTCTTATATTATAATTCCTGTGTATAAAAATAGGTGTATAGAGGCATGTACAAGTCCAGCCTATTTAAAACATTTTTATCATCAAACACTAATCTCCTATTTTCCCTGCTTTCACACATCTAGTTGATATTAAAACTCACAGAAAAACATTCTACCAACAACAATTATGGGCAGTCAACAACACAAGAAAAATCACAAGGGATGGGAGATTGTAAGAACAAATCCCTATGACATGAAGCTCCTTGAATATGAACCTTTGATCAGGAAATCCTTTTAGAGGGAAATTTGCATCAATTTTTCTCAAAAAATGTAGAGGGGGCATGCAAAGGTAGCCATAAAATTCACACTCAACTTCAATGGGACCAAAACCAAGGTGGGGATGTTAGAATTTGAATTTTTATAACTTTCCATCTCTATTGCAACAGATATACCCAACACTAGAGAAAAGCAGTTCAAGACAATGTCATTAAATTGTTCCTTTTCCAAGGAATTTCTCAAGAAGGGGTGTCAAGGAGACAACTTGTCCAAAGGGATACCTAGAAGCCACATGATTCAAGGTTTTGATAATATGTTGAAGGTTATCCAAAGGTATTTCACCTGTGAGGATATGTTTAACATGGTATACCAATACCACATCAAGCTACTATTACACTTCAGAGGGAAATAAGCAATGAAGTTCCCTTTTTACCTCTTTAGAGGCATTGGTAAGATGGATGAAAAATTTCAATCCAGATCTAAGCAAGTAGACACTAGTGTATTTCACACTGGCCTTATTAAAATTTTGGTGATGGAATAGTTGAGAAAGATAAAAAAATGATTGGGAAACATTCCTAACTTCATCACAATTTCAGCTAAATGTTTACTCCACTCCAAAGTCCAAGATACAAAGTCCTATTCTTATTGAGAGAACTGTGTGTTCAAAGGTTAGCAAGAAGTAAACGGGTTCTATGACTGACATATATGACATATCAACAAATGAAACAAAAGAAGGAGGACCTTCACAACCTTCACACAATGAGGCTTCACCCATGAAAGATCGCACTCCTATGGAGGTTCCTTCAAGAAAATCCATAGGTCTGAGAGGAAGAAATCTTGTCTTTCCTTCACCCATTGTTGCATACAAGGGTTAATCCTAGGAGGCCTTTTACTAGAGAAATAAATAGGAAAAATTTCCCTATGAAGGATGATGCAATGGAGACTTCATCCCAGAGGAAAGGTAAATCCAAAGCTCTTGAGAATCCCATTGAAATTATTGATGTCACTACTCCTCAGCATGAGTATAATCCTACTTTCAAGAGGCTCAAGAGACAACTTAAAGAAGAAAGGGCCGACGATGATAAACTGAAGAAAGAAGACTTATATTCAAGGAATAATCTCAAGGGAGTGATGAAGATATACCATGAGACCATTGATAAGGCCCTATTTTTAGCCAAAAGGTTCATGTCCCTCCACAGGCAGCTTAGAATTGTCTATAGAAAAAATTGATCTCATCAAGCTCAAATAACAAAGTTAAAGGCATAACTACAACATTTTAAAGAATAATTGGACAAGATAAATCTAGACATGCTGGCTAAAGTTGCTACCAGGAGAAGCTTCAGAGTTAAAAAATGAAGATGTTGAACCTCCATAACCAATATCGGTTTTGGTCAGGTTTCATGTTTTATTCATTTTTACAACTTTTGAGGATGGCTATGTTTTGAAAACCATTATTATATATTTGTATTCTTTCTTCTAGTCATGTACCAAGATTATGAAGTTGTTACAACATTTTGGGACACTTGAGACAATTTTGGGGTGTTTTATGGATTTTTAAAATCAAACAAGCCACTACAAGAAATTTCATAGTGCTTGGCGCTACAAGCTGGCTATTTGAGACAAGAGATGCAAACTCATGTTTTGGAGTTTTTGGAGGGAATAACAAATTCCATATCTCAATATGGATGTGTACCAATTTTATGAAGATTAGTTGTGAGCTGGGAGGCCACCTACCAAAGGAAAATGCACTCAAATGGACATCTCATCATCCATAAAGAAGATGTTGCAAACGTTTCCAACATCATCCTGAAATATATCATTCTATTTTATTTTCGTTGTATAGTTGTAGCCACGCCACCTTTAGGAACAAGAATCGTATGAAGGATTTGTTATTTGAATTGTAAAGTTGTCAATGACAGTCTAGGCTATATGATAAGCATTGTAAGACTAAAGGAGGGTTCGAATGGTGTGATAGAGGAATCATATTTTTTATATTGTCTATGTAGCAGAGAGTACCTCCTATTGTATGTACCATATCTAAGACACTTTGGATAATGGAAATACGTCTTGTTTCTTATCATCTTCTTGCTATCTAATTCTTATTACAGTTTATTGAAAGATTCATTTGGCTGGATTGTATCTTTGTTGCAATGGAGGATCTGTTGTGATATTGTTTATAATTATATCATAGTTTTCTCTTTAATTATAAGTTCTTGTTTCAGAGGGTTTTTATTCATATGTGTGTCAATACTACCTAATGTAGATGATAGGAATATTACATTTTTCTTATCAAGTCTTCCACCTACTCACCTTATTTCTTAAATCCTGATCCAAAATTTATTCAAAGCCTTATTTGTTGGTGCATATTGTGTGGAGTAAGATGTGATTGAAAATCCTTTATGAGTTTTTCATCCATTTTCCACCTTATCATAAAAACATATCTTTAATATTCTTATGGGTACTGGGCTTGCACTTATGGAAGTCTAAGTGCGACTTCTAGTGATAACAAAATTGAAAGAGGGAGTTCAATGGAAAGTATCATACCAAATGACAATCGTGCATATAATTCATGTGAAGTGTGTTTGGTGAGAGATTAATTATGCTTGTAAACTTGTTAAATCCAAAATACAAACCGAGAGAATGAGGGCCTAACATAACCATTAGTGTAGACCAAAGTGCCTCATTGTCTTGAAAATCCTCTCAGGGCTCATACTTCAAGAAACCATCTACTTGAGATAGAATATTGGAATCAAATGATATACATGTGATAGTATGTACCGTATAATAAAAATCCTCAATACAATGCTGGAAGTCACTAACATCAACAATATTAACTAAATGGTTACTTGAACAAGAGGACTCTCTACTAATCCAAATTGAATATGAAACAAAAGAATACATCGTATGATATAGATTTTCTACAACATTTCCTTCATCCCATGAAAAATTATGATAGGGAATAGTTGTGCTAAGTTCAAGGAAAGAGGCTTTATCCTCTCTATCTTTTCTATGCACATTACCATCATCAAGTAATTCAAAATGGGTCATCCATATTGAGTTCATTTGAATAGAACAATAGGTGGCTTCCTAAAAAAAAAAACATTCTAGATATCATGATACAAATAATCATAAGTAGAAGAATTAAGATAATTAAAAGATTCTCTTAAACATGAAACATTTTCAACAAGTGACTCCTTCAATGGTATTTCCTCTTCCTTAATCACATCATTGGTGTTGGATTACTAAGAGGGGGGTTGAGTCAGTAATAGAGGAATCTAATCTTTTTTCTCCATATAATGCAAGTGTTATATCAATGTAGCATTAACATCCAATATTTGCAGAGTAAATAAACAATGAACAAATGAAAAATCATACACATACACAATACACTCATGTTTTTATGTGGAAACCCAAAGTGGGAGAAAACCACATAATTCTTTTTATTATATGTCTTGAAGAATTACATTCATTGGAAGCACCAACCTTTTTTTTTTCCAACTACAACTAGAAGGAGGCTCCAACCCCCTAGTTTCTTAGGAACAACCTAAGGGAAGCCCCAACTCCCCAATTCTCTGGATACAACTAGAAGGAGGCTACAACCCCCTATATTCTCCAGATACAACCACTTGTCCTTGCCCCATCCAACTGCCCTGAAGTATAAGTAGAATGACAGAACCATTTTCACACTATCACTGTGAGATATATTGTTGTAAACATGTACCAATCAACCTTCATCAAACAATGTGTACCAATAACCTGAACCATGCATCAACCTGTACCTCAATCTATAGCCAATTTGTACCATAAACAAGTGCATCAACCATGCACCAACCTGTACCTCAACCTGCAAACCTTCCTTAACTTTAAAAACAAGCGACTAGCATTTTCATCAAAATTTACTTTAGTCTCACATGACTAGTTTTGGATTAGTCAACAACCCTAACTTGAAATAATCATAAATATGTACCTGTAATGAATAAAGATCTGAAAATTAGTACATAATGTTCTTCAGGGTTTTTTATGCAATTCCTTGAGGTGTCACTAATTGGAACCTCTTAGAAACGAAGTTATAGCAAAAATGGCATACCATTTTGAATTTTGGCTTATTCTAGAGAGCGAACTTGTAGAGAATGTCGTGACTGGAGTATTTGTTGTATCGATATCAACATTTTACATAAAATAATAAACACTGTACTCTAACCAACACATCTGTTATTACTAAATTTGGATTTGTTATGAAGAAGTTATGACGTTTTTACCCGAAACACCTATTTTAGACTAGTTTCAGGACTAGCCACAAACCCTATTTTCCATAGAGTGTAGCTACAAAAATACAACGACCCACAAGAATAATTGTTTACCATAAATAATTGGATATGTTTCCTCAATGGCCTCCCAATTTCACAGTCTGAATAATTCTATAAAAGAAGTTGTTGCGCAAATGGTGAGATGATCTGTAAATAACATACCTTAGAAAGCATCATCAAAAGAATTTCTCCCTTGAATTTTGGCCTTCTTTAGTTCACCTTCCCTCTGAAATTTGGCTTAGATATCCTTTGGTTACCTAAGTCACATGTATATATTCAATATGCTCAAGTGTGATTGAAATGAGAGAGTCTTTCCTCTTATTTATATTTTCATGTAGCTTCTTTGGAAGCATATTCTAGACCACTTTGTCCACATAGTCACCTATGTCCAACTTTGCCCAATTTTCCACTTGGTCATATATCCAATAGCCACTTGACTACTTAACCTATTTTCCTCATTTTAGTGTTAACCTTCTTATAAACACTTTCCATAATTAGAAAGTTCTCCATTTACTTTATTATTTAAATAATCCTCCTTGACTTTGTTACTTCACTTTATTATTTAAATAATCCTCTTTGACTTTGTCACTTCACTTTATTATTTAAATAATCCTCTTTGACTTCGTCACTTCAATTTATTATTTAAATAATTTCTTCTTTGCAAGCAATTTGACTTCTTTGACCTTTTAGGGCTTCAATCCAACATATGAGGGTCCTCCAACTTCATAAGGCCATAACTCTCAAATTGTGAGGAGTTATGTGACGTTCCACATACCACTAGAAATTGAATGACATGTAATATCCATCTAGAATAGTCTTACATGGAAATATATCAAAACTCATACCATTATAAATCAAACAAACTTGGGTCCATTACCCAAACCTTTGTGCTACCATAATTCGCTACCTGACTGGGTTGACATCAATGACAACCAACCCAATTAATCAACAATCTCTCCCTTTGGCATTGATGGAAACACTTTGATGCAATACCAAAATAATATCACTCATGCTTCCCCTAGAACCATGAATGCATATCTGTGACCAATGCTCCCTCTGGAACCATGCCTCTGTCCTCTACATCTGATAAATCTCTCCCCATTTGTCATAAATGTAAAAGGTATCTTTCCATTCGGGTCTGCTCCCCCTAACTGACTCGTCTGATCTCCCAACCTGAACTGTCCTCTTTATGGTGCTTCCTCGTGTAAATCGAATACATATAAGATAAGAATTCAAAATCATTCATTTTGGAGTAGAAATAACTCTGAGTCTCTGGAGAAGATACTGAAAGGATTCTTGTGGAAGAGGTTTTGGAAATATGTCTTCCACTTGTTATTTTGTGCCCACATATTCAACTTTGATGTTCGTTTTTGTAGCCTGTTCCCATAGAAAGTGATACTTTATTGGAATGTGGTTCATCTTAGAGTGCATTACTAGGTTCTTTGAGATATTGATGCTCTTATATTATCATAATAGATTGGATTGGGTTCATCATACTCAACCTGTATATCTGTCAAATTTTGTTTCATCCATATAACCTGTGTACAACATGTTGTTTCTTCAATATGCTCTGCCTCAGTTGTAGATAAATATATTGATTATTTTTTCATGCTTAGCCATGATACTAAACACTCACCCAAGTAGAAATTTTCTCCACTGGTGCTTCATTAGTCATCAATACAACCTGCCCAATCAGCATATGTGTAGGCAATAAGTGATAGATCGTTTTCTTTTGGATACCATAATTCAAACTCTTATGTTCCTTTGAGATATCTGAAAATCCTCTTCACTACTAATACATGTGATTCCTTTGGTGCTTCTTGAAATCGTGCCACCTGTCCAGCTGCCTGCATTACATTTGGTCTGGATGTTGTCACATATAGTAGGATACCAATCATTGACCTGTATTTCCTCTGATCTATAGAATTTGAATCATCATCTTTTCTCAACTTACAACTGGTTTGCATGGGATTGATAAGTGGCTTGCAATCTTCCATTCTGAACCTCTTTAGCATTTCTCTGATAAACTTGGTTTGAGAAATAAAAACTCCTTGCTTTCTTTGAAGAATCTTGATGTAGAGTTTATTGTTTGCACTTCCTTTTTTGAACCGTGCCTATTGTAGATATTTATCGAGTCTATAGTACCATTCTTTAGGATCCTATTTTAGACCATACGGGGGCATGATTTACACACATAACCTGCATTCTATGACAAATGAAATCCTTTTGGGTGTTCAATGTAGATTTCTTCTTCAATCTCCCCATTCAAAAAAATTGATTTTACATCCATCTAATACACTTTAATATTTTTGGAGCATGCATAAGCTAAAACCAATTAGATTGCTTCCATTATGGAAACTGGGGAAAATGTCTCTTCAAAGTCGATTCCTTCAACCTGTGCACATCCTTTACATAGCAATCTACCTTTGTTCCTTGTAACCTCTCCATCGCCATTCAATTTATTCTTGTATACCCACTTTCTTTCGATCACATTCTTATCCTTTGGTCTTGGAACCAATTCCCAGGTGTCATTTTTCTATATTTGATCCAATTCTTTATCCATAGCCTTATTCCAAAATTCATCCTTGATGACCTCTTCAAAATAGGTTGGTTCAATCGTAGATTAGAGTAATAGGTGTGTTTGTGCTAGTGAATAGATCCTTCTTCTAGTCTCAACTCTTGCATCTTTGTTTCTGATAATCTGATCTGAAGGATGATTCTTTTGTACTCATCTGCTAGGTATCTTTAGAGGCACTTGTTGAACTTATTCTTTTGATTCTGTCGGATCCTCTCTAACTTCCACTTCTACTTATTTCTCATCTTCTGCTTCTTCTTCTTCCTAAAGTTTTTCCATTGATTCATTTTCTTCTTCCTTTAATTCTTTTCTACCTGTTTCATCAATTGTTACATTGACAATATCCACAACTTTTTTCAATATCAGGTCGTAACACTTATATTCTTTCCTTGTACATTAGTAACCAAAAAGTACTCCTTTGTCCACACGAGAGTCAAACTTTCCCATTTTTTCATCTTCTCTTTTGATGTAACATTTTCTTCCAAAAACTCTTAAGTGCTTCACATTTGTTGGTCTTCCTTTCCATAGCTCGTAGGGAGTTTTTTCAGTGTTGTTTCTGAGCATTATTATGTTTTGAATACAAAATTTCGTATGCAGTGCCTGTGTCTAAACGATATCTACCAATTTGGAATCCATTAGCATTGTTGGGGCCATTTCCTATACAGTCATGTTGTTTCTTTCAACAAATCCATTTTGTTGAGGTGTCCTGACAACAAAGAATCGTCTTTTTATTCCATGCCTGCTATAGTCATCCATAAATTCCTTTGAAGTGAAATATCCTCCATTATCAGATCTCAAGCATTTGATTTTTGAATTCATTTCATTTTCAACCATTTCCTTGTAGACCTTGAAGTTTTCAAAAGCTTCTAACTTATTCATGAGAAAGAAAACTATAGTCATTCTTGTATAATCATCAACTAATAACATAACGCATTTATCACCTTTTAAACCCTTTGTTATAGTTGTTCCAACTAGATCAGTATGCACAATTTCTAGTGGTCTTGTCGCTGAATATTCTTTTCAGTTAAACCTGGTCTTTGTTTTCTTTCCTTGTTGACAATTCTTGCATAAAGTGTTGGTTGGTTTCGTGATCTGGGGAATTTCTCTAACTGCTTCCCTTTTTCTTAATTTGACAAGGTTATCAAAATGTATGTGACTCATTCTTCTATGCCATAGCCAAATTTCATCTTCCTTTCCTAGGGAACACTTTTCATTTCCAATTTCACTTAATACATATATGTTGCTTGAAGTTCTCGCAGCTGTTGTAATCAATTTTCCTGAACCTGTTTTTCTTATCTCACACTTTTGTGAATCGAATGTAACTTTATGAACTTTGTCACACATTTGACTCACACTTAGAGGATTATTTTTTATATATTCTACTAGTAGAACATTTTCTACCTTGGTATTCTTGTTCCCAATTCCAATTGTGTATTTTCTAATGATTCTAGCTAAATCATCATTTCCAAAGGAGAATGATCCATCTCTTTCCTTTATTAATGTAAGAAACCTATCTCTATCACCTATCATATGTTTTGAACAACCACTTTCAACATACCAACCACATTTCTTCTTCTTAGCTTGTAGAGAGAGTGTGCATTCTTCATTGTGATACTGATTCTTCTTCCTTATCCATGTCCTTTTCTGAGGTTCCTGTCTGTGACTGTTTTTGTTCTGTTGTGGTTCTCTAGGAGGGACTATCATTCTGTAATATTTGGCCATGTGTCCAAATTTGTTACATTTGTAGCATTCCACTTCAGTGCTCAAAGATTCAAACCTATTGTAACTTCTTCTATGTGTTTCACTAGGCCTTCTTGGATAAACCTTTTTTATATGACTTTAAAGTTGTTTATGTTCCTTTTGTTAGCTCTACAATTCACAGATTTATGTCCAAAATTATTACATGCATACCATAAACCAAAAAACATAGTTTGATACCTAGGATTTGAAGATATTCTGAAAGGAGGTGCTCTTATTAATCCTTTTTCTTCCTAAGGCCTATCTATTTCTATCAGTCATTGATTCTAAAATCTGAATCTTCCTAGTGGAGGAGTGTCCCTATAATTTTCTTTGTAGAACTTCCTATCCCCTTTGATTGTTTCTGCATATATTTTTGGATATGTTTCTTGTTCTGTTGTTTTGGACATTGATCCATTTTCTGTCTGATTGTATCCAAGTTCGGACTTGTCATGATGAGGTTTTTGACTGCTAATAATGTCATTCAAAAATTTTGATTTGTTCTACATATTTTTCTTTTGAATATTCTTTCTTAATGTGACAAATTCTTCTTATGAATTTCCAATGATCATGTCTCTTCCTTCTAGTTGTTCTTTGAGTTCTTCTTCAATTCTTTTATCTTTTTCAATTTGAACCTTCAAATTTGTAATCATTTTTTCTAGTTCATGAGTGTTTTCTTTATTGTCTAGTACCACTTGTAGTTTCTTGTTTTTCTTGTTTTCTCTTCTGATAACTTCTATGGAACACAACAATTATTCTCGGTAGTCAACATATGCCTCTTCATATTATTCTTTGGTCTCTTCATATTATTCTTTGGAGTCTTCTTTATCGAAGTCTTCTATTGCCATGAATAGAACTATTTATGTCTCACTGTTACTGACTTCGTATTCATCTGATGATGAGATGTCTTCTTTGGTGCATACGATTTTCTTGAAAACTTTCTTTGTGGTTATTTTTCTTTTATATGTTTATTTTCTATTTGAGTAACCTTCATCATTTATCTTTTTCTTATGAAGAAATTTGTTAGAAAAATGACCAATACCATCACATTTAAAATAAATCAAAGGAAGATTACCTCTATACCTACCGTTGGTTCCCTTGTTCAATCTTCTGAAAAAGTTGGCCACTTCTTCATCATCTTCTGAGACGTCACTACTACTACTATATTCTTTTTATTTTTTCTTTCCCTTTTTATTTGACCTTTTGGATGCTTTGAATGATGCTTCATTTATATATGGATTTTCCTTTTCAGTTCTCATTTCATATGTTATAAAGATTCCATGTAGTTCATCCATGCTTATTGAATTTAGATCTTCTCTTTCTTCTAGTGCTAGTATCTTAGGGTCAAATCTCATAGGAAGAGATCTTAGTAACTTTTGAACAATTATAGATTATTTGATTTCTTCTCCCAATATCAAGATTGAATTTACTGTTTCATCGACTAGTAAAAATTAATTTGCAATGTTCTCATCTTCCTTCATCCTTAGTTGTTCGAACTAACCTCTTTAAGTTTGAATCTTTGCTTCTTTGAGTTTTGAATCTCTTTCATAAATATTTTAAAGTTTGTCCCAAATCTATTTAGCAGATTTACAATGTGAAACATTGGTGAATATCGATTCTCCAAGACCATTCAGAAGTGCATTTGTGGCTTTGGAATTATTCTTACCGAGTTTCACTTCTTTGTCATTTTTCGGTAGAACTGTTGGTGTTGTGTATCCATCTACAATTGATTATCAAATTTCAAATCCTTGTTCCTATATATATGTCTTCATCCTTAAGCTCCAAAATGCATACTTCTATCCATCAAATTATGGTCCTCCATTTTTATACATGTAGTTACTCTTGATGATCTACCTTTGAGTGGTTAATCTGATTTCTGAAGGAACCTAATCTGATTTCTGAAGGAACCATCTCTGATACCAATTGTTGGATTAATGAGAGGGGGGTTGAATAAGTAATAGAGGAATCTAATCCTTTTTGTACATATAATTCAAGTGTTATATCAATACAACATTATCATCCAATATTTGCAGAGTAAATAAACAATGAACAAATGAAAAATCATACACATACACAATACACCAGTGTTTTTACGTGGAAACCCAAAGACGGAGAAAAACACATAATGCTTTTTCTTATATGTCTTGAATAATTACATTCATTGGAAACACCAAATTCCTTTGTTTTCCAGCTGCAACTGGAAGGAAGCTCCAACCCCCTAGTTTCTTAAGCTTCAACATGAGGGAATCTCCAACTCCCCAATTCTCTGGCTACAACCATCAGGAGGCTGCAACCCCCTATGTTCGTTGGGTACAACCAGAAGGTGGCTACAACCACCTGTCCTTGCCCCGTCCAACTTCCCTGAAATATAAGTATAATGATGGAACCACTGTCACACTATCACTATGAGATATATTGCTGTAAAATTGTACCAATCAAACTGCACCAAACAACCTGTACCAATAAGTTGAACCATGCATCAACCTATACCTCAACCTGTAATCAACATGTACCATAAATAAGTGCATCAACAATGCGCCAACCTGTACCAAAGAACCTGTAATCAACTTGTACCATAAAGAAGTGCATCAACCATGCACCAACCTATACCTCAACGTCCAAACCTTCCTTAAATTAAAAAAAAAGATACTAGCATTTTCATCAAACTTTACTTTAGTCTCACATGACTAGTTTTGGATTAGTCAACAACCCTTAATTAAAATAATCATAACTATGTACCTGTAATGAATAAAGATATGAAAATACTACAAAATGTTCTTCATTTTTTTTTTCGCAATTCCTTTAGGTGTCACTACATGGACCCTCTCAGAAAAGGAGTTATAGAAAAAATGACATACCTTGTTGAATTCTGACTTATTCTAGAGAGAGAACTTGTAGAGTGTGCCCCACACTGAATATTTCTTGTATGGAACTGAAAAATTTTACACTGAATACTACAGACTATACTCTAACCAACACATTTGGTATTACTGAATTTGGATCTGTTATGAAGAATATATGACATTTTTACTCAAAAAACCTGTTTTAGACTAGTTTTAGGACTAGCCACAACCCCTATTTTCCACGGAGTGTAACTCCAAAAATACAATGACCCACAAGATGAAATTTGTACCAAAACTACTTCGATATGTTTCATCAATGACCTCCCAATTTCATGTTCTAAATCATTCATGAAAAAACATTATTGCGTAAATGGTGAGATGACCTGTAAATAACATACCTTAGAAAGAATCATGAAAATAATTTATCCTCCCTTGAATTTCGACCTTATTTACTTCACCTTCCATATGAAATTTTCCCTAGATATCCTTTGGTTACCTCGATCATCTGTAGATATCCAATATTCTCAAGTGTGATTGAAATGAGAGAGCCTTGCCTCTTGTTTATACTTTCATATATCTTCTTTAGAAGCATCTTCTAGACCACTTTGTCCACATAGTCACCTATGTCCAACTTTGCCCAATTTTCCACGTGTCCATATATCCAATAGCCACTTGACTAATTAACCCCTTTTCCTCATTTTAGGGTTAAACTTCTTATAACCACTTTCCATAATTACACATTTCTCCATTTATTTTATTATTTAAATAATCCTTCTTGACTTTGTCACTTCACTTTATTATTTAAATAATCCTCTTTGACTTTTTCAGTTCACTTTATTATTTAAATAATCTTATTTGACTGTGTCACTTCACTTTATTATTTAAATAATCATCTTTGACTTTTTCACTTCAGTTTATTATTTAAATAATTTCTTCTTTGCAAACACTTTGACTTCTTCGAAGGCACAGGGGCTTCAAGACAACATGTGAGGGGCCTCCAACCCATTAGGCCATAACTCTCAAGCAGAGTGAGGGAGTTGTGTGATGGTAAGGCCATAACTCTCAAACCGTGAGGAGTTATGTGATGTTCCACATACCACAAGAAATGAAATGACATATACTATCCATATATAATAGTCTTACCTGCAAATATACCAAAACTCATACCATTATACATCAAACAAACTTTGTTAAATTACCCAAACCTTTGTGCTACCAGAATTTGCTACCGATTTGGGTTGACATCAATGGAAACCAATCCAATTAATCAACAGTTGGATTATTTTGAATCAATGGGATTCATGATAGGAATGGTTTCACAACCAACACATTATTCTTCAACATGGTATTCCTCTTCCAAGGAAAAAGTGGATTGATGTGATAAAAGAGGTATGTCATGTACGTTTATTTCTTCTACTAAATTGAAAATATTTGCATGCTTCTTTTTCCCTTGCAAAATATAATGATATAAAATATATTCCAAAAGATATTTATGGTTAGAAGAGGGTAGAAAATCACAATAATCCTCAGAACAAGAAGTTTCAATAAATGATCCACCAACAGTAGGAAAACATTCTTGATCTATCTAGGTCAGACTAAGAGAATTTATAACAATGAGACAATTCAGATTAAAATAAACTAATTTGAAATTATCCCTGGGTGAGGAAGGATTCATGCCATGAGTGTCCATATTTTCTCCATTAACAAAATGATCACCATTCATGTATTTCCTCATAGCTTACTATTCCATTACTTGTGATGGAAAAGATGATATAGGATAATGATAACTTCACATGACCATTGGTGTGACCTGAAGTGTCCCATTATCAATAGGAAAACCCTCCTCTTGGTCAACTACAGAAAAATATGAGCTTGAATTTTCAACACAAGAGGTCTCTTTTTCGTCACAAGTAAGAAAAAGGTGGAATGGAGTGATGGGAGGATGCATATATTTATTCTGAAAAACAATTATATTTTTGATCTACATCTCCCATAGTAAATACATATCTAGACATATGGAGCCTGATTAAACCATTAGAATTTGCACCATTATCATGTGAATCTAAATAAGAACATAAATGTATGTTAAGACATGATTTAGATTCTTCATCCACTAGCTGGTATATTTCATTAGTAAGAGAAACCAAAAAAGAAATCAAAGTATTGTTAAAGGGCCTATCATCCAAGGAGATCAATAAAAAACATGAGTAAATATGATAACAAAATATTCAAGATATCCATCTTCATTCTTCCTAATTTCTTAAATTTCTTCACACAATTTATCATAATCACAATTCTCAAAAGCATGCAAAAATTCAGAAAATAAATTGTTCCCATGTATGGATAGAGGCAGTTGGCAAGGTATCACACCATATCCTCACCCGACCTGCGGAAGTGAGAGTGAATAGCCTAAAAATGATAATTACATTAGTAATATTGTGAGAACTACAAAATTTTTAAAATTTTAAAGCATGTCGAGATGCAAAGGTCTCACCCTCTCCATCAAATTTAAGTTGCAACAATAAATGTAAAATATTTCTAGAAGGTTTGGGAGGTAGAGTACCATAAAAACATATCTATAAAGGGATATGGGATGAATCCATTATTAAATCAAACCAATTAATTAAAGTGATTCCACATGCTCAACTTGTCATCTGGCCCTCCTTCTAGTGCCATTTCTGTTGACGGGTCCAAATGTCATGTCAAGCAGCTAAGGGAGAAAATCTGATGGTAGGTCCCATTGAGACCTAATCTCATTAAGTATAGAATTTTTTATGAGTATGTGGGTATCATTTCCACTCATAATTAAAAGAAGAAAAGGGGAAATACAACAAAATGTCCCCCAAATAGTTGTAATTAATCATAAGACTAATCTAATTGAAAGAAAACTAATCTAATCTAACTACTTCTAACCTATCCCGGGAGAAAAACTAATAGAATGAGTACAGTAAGAGATAGTATCATAAGAACCATAAATAATTCATGTATGTTGATGTTAAGTGATAACAACAATGATACAAATACATAAACAATTAGTTGTACAATCCATTCATAACATTATTTGTGTATTCATAAGGAAACATATGACAACATGAGAAGACAAAACATAGTGAATAAATAGTTCATACGACAAAATTCTATGCTACTTAAGTAGAATATAAATGCACAAATAATAATCTTGTATACATTCATCAAAGCCACAAATTTATGAAATTCCTCTTGATCTTTATTCATTCAACAATAATATTTCCATCTTTCATTTACAAAGGGAAAAAGTCATCTTTTACATGTAGCGAGCTCTCTTTTATAAAACAAGAGAGACTCTTTAGATTTCATGGTTGTTTTTTCATTTTCCCCTAATTTCTTTTACATTTTTTAAAAGGAATATGCAAGATTTACAACTAGAAGCTGAAGATAACCCTAAGTAGTTATTTTCTCCCTCATGCGGTTCATAAATTACATTCATTTACAAATATTAGTATCACTTTCTGTTGGCATTGTCTTATGTTGCTTTAGCTATTCTAGGAATTTATGGTGTTTTCCTATTGATTAATATATTCTAATCATCTTCTCCTTTGTCTCAACTTTTCATTCATCTATTTCTAGTCTGATTTCATTTCTTGTAGCTTGAGATATGATTGTTTGAGCATAGCATAACTCGTTCTTCAACTAAATTTTGTTTTCTTCTGTGTTTTTCATTTCTAGACAATTTCCACTGTCAATATACCAAAAAAACTTATCCCATCATTTTCTTCTCCCTTCGATATTTTCGACAAGGCATCCTAGGCCTCATTTCATTGCGAGTAGAATCAAATATGGTTGTTTGAAGTCTTCTTGTCCATTTATTCCCCCAAATCCATGGTCTAATTTTCTTCTAAATTTTCTAATGTTTTTTGTTACCTGTATATCCTAGATACCTCTTCCAATGCATTTCTCACTCTAATACCTTTCCAATGATGTATCATTAGCATAGTTCTAACACCTACAACCAAAGTTATGCTCGTTTGAAAAACATTGCTCAATAGTTGTTGATCATGTGTTTGGGTCAATTTGAGCCATTGATCCTTAAACTGCAAATAGAAATCGCACATGCATAAGAGAGTTCAACACTTAGTGATTTAAATTGTTTTAGCCTCTATAGATTGTTTGAATAAGAACCTAGGCAGGCATAGGAATTGTGGCTTGTAATATAATTTTAGCTAATTTCCCTCCTATAAATTAAGGAAATAATAATATAAAAAAATAACAAAGCTAATTACAATTAACCTACATTAATCACAATTAATAACAAAATTAATGAAATTACCTTAATCTATACAAAAATGAAAATTAAAATAATCTAATTACCCCCACTATCTTAAAAATAAAAATAAATAAAATATGAAAATTAAAAATGACAAAAATGACAAAAATAAAATTAATAAAATAATGATAATTATCCCCCTCCCACCTACATGAAACTAGAACTAAATAAAATCGAATAGTAAAAATATATATATACCCCCTCCCCCACCAAAATGTCCATAGTCCAAAATCTTAGACATAGGAATGATATTCCTCATATAACATTCCACAGGTATTCCTCGTCAGAGTTGGTTCACTCACACTCTATCTCACACTTCATTCCACACTCCCGATGAAGACAAGGTACACTCCACTCTAGCGTTCACTCACACTCTATCTCACACTTCATTCCACACTCCCGATGAAGACAAGGTACACTCCACTCTAGCTTACTTACTCCTGATGACGATCAACTCCAATGGCTTTTAAAAATATTCAAAATAATATAATGCATTGGAACATTATTTGAAAATAATTATTATAATAATATTCAATGATAATATATCCAATGCATGGTTGTGGAGGTATGTCATAAGAAGAGGTTGGTGGGTAAAGTTAAGAGGTAAATATTTAAGTTAACATCCAAAGATGACGACTTCCCATGATAGGAGGTGAAGAAAATTAAAATAATTATATTTCACATGTGTACACACTCTTCAATATATAATATTAAAATAACCATTTGAAATAATATTAAATAAAATATGGTGCATGGTTTTTTTCTGAAGGATTTATAAGAGAGCGTGGTAAGTCTTCTACAATAAATGTCTATGATGACATAATTCCAACTCATTCCCATGATTAATATTAAAATAATATTATAATAAGCATGTTCTCCCATATATATAATTAAATGACCTTCCAAATAACATATATTAAAATAATTTCCATTTGGATGTGTTCATGTTTGTAAATAATAATATTGATTTAATCTTTGATCACATAAAGCATGGTTATCAAGATGTTTTGTCAGGGTTCATCATCCGAGTGAAGTATGTCTGGGTAAACCTTTAGATGGTAAATATCGATGACATAGGCTTCTACTGACTTAGGTTCTAACGGGTCTAATGAAAAATATTCAAAGAATATATTTCCACAACATATGCACACTCTACAATATATACATAAATTAAATTATCCATAATGTGTTGCATGGTCATTGTCATTGAGAGGTGAGTCTCGAAAAATTTCTCTATGGAAATTCTTCGACAATGAATACATCATGAGCACTCTCATGAGATAGGCTGAAGGTCCAATAAAATATTATAATATAATATGTTAATGTTTCTCGGCATTTGGGAATAATTATTTTTTAATAGGTAATATAATTCCCATGTAATTTGGGAGGGATTTGGGAAGGGAGGAGAGAACTCCTAGAAAATAGGAATACCTTCCTAAAAGTAAGGAGGTGTGTCTTAATCGTTGATTTCTCATGGGAATTATTATAAATAAAATGTGAGAAACAATGGAGGTGGATATGAAATGTTACTTTAAATTTTAGTGGGTTAGGGAAAAATAAAAAGGTTAAGTTAAAACTAAATCAAAAGAAGAAGAAAATAGAATGAGTATATACAACTTAGGGTTTAGGGGGGTAAAATGGAAAAAATGAAATTATAATTAGAATGAAAAAGGAAATGAATATATATAAAAAGGGAAAAAAAAGGTTAAATCTAAACGAATATATAAAAAAAAATGATGTAGATATTACACCCTAGGTCTTAGTCAAAACACACTAAGTAAGAAATGGTTTATTTATATAATAGAAATTAGTTATCCATGCAACAATGTATTTAACCCATGCGAAACAAATATATACTGTGAATTGGTTTTCCCTAAGTAAAAATAAATTCCTAAAGTAATTCTAGGGGAAAACCATGGAGAAACACCACAGACAATACCATGTGATTCTGAAACAAGCATGGGGAAAATGAACATAAATAAAAGTAAAATAAATAAAATTAAACTAAAAATGAAATAAAATAAAAATATATACAAAAATACAAAATTAAATTAAATTGCAATTTAGAAAATTAGGCCAAATTACACAAGTCAAGGTTCCATGCCCCTCATGGTTCCACATATTAGAGTTCCATGCCTAGAGGCTGAAATTGGGAATAAGGTGTATAAGGTGGGATTTAAGAAACCATGTGTCAAGGAGAGGAGGCTTCATACCTTCAGGAAATTGCAAGACAAGGTAACATGCTTCCCGATAAGGAGAATCGTGAAAAGAATCAAGGTAAGGGTTTTGGATAAGGATCAATATATTCCCCCGCATGCCTCTTAATTATAGAGAGGTCACGTGAATGAAGTGTCCCTGCAAACATGTTTCTGCAAAACAAAAGAATGAGATCAGGCATGTGATTAAAAGGAGACTTATGAATACACCATAAACCTCATATTACCTTCCTTAAAGTAAAATTATAGATAAGAATGATGTTCTTCAACAATAATCATGGGTGGCTATAAAGAATTTTCTTCATATTGTATGTACCAAGTTTCAACTTAGAAGGCAGATTAGTTATTTTGTAATTCAAACTTAGATTTCAAAATAGGTGAGTAGAATCCACATCCGAAAGCATAAAGATGAAAACATGAAGCAAAATCATGAAAGAAGGAATATGCATGGTTTCAGTTAGTCCATTAGAAAAATTATCAACAACAACTCATTCATGACATGCAATAAAACATCAAACCCTGCAACCACATATAATCATCAAATGCTTTGGAATCTACAAAAGATCTCAATATAATGTGTCAATTCCACCATACAATTGTCAGTGAAACATCACAAGTAAATAAGCATCATAGATACATTTGAAATCATAATATCAAAAGGAATAATCAATACCCATCAAAGACAATCATTAATCAAGATTAAACCCCCAACTCCCTCAAGGTAAGCAAAGAAATATCATTAGGCTCAAGCAATAGAGGATTAGGAATTAAGAATGAAATTTTAGTAAGGGGCCCCTTTCCTTCCGTGATAAAGATTATTTTGAGAATCAAATGAAGATGTAAATACAACAAGGAAATATATAGAGATATTACAAGAAACAAAGAGATACAGTAATACTCAATTTCTATTAATGAGATAAATGTCTAGAAACTGTAAAAATACAATGTGAATGAACTCGTTAGAATGGTAGCCTTGATGAATACACTCACTCACAATAATATGTGTTTAAAATGAGGCTCCAAAGGCCATTTTAACATAAATAATAAATGAGAAAAATATAAACATCCAAAAACCTAACCCCGAGAGATGAAACACCAAAAGGTTTTTGGGCCCCGATCGGGGTGGTTGATACGTCACCTTCTCAAGGTCATAACTTTTGCATACGATATTTTTTGGGGGACTTTGATTCCTCATCAAAAAGGTATAGACGAGGAATACAACCTACACTAGGGGCTAGGGTATGTTGTACTTGACCCCTGCCCCCACCCCCCCCAAAAAAAAAAGTACAAAAAATGTTGTTTAAAGCCTCAAAACGACCCCAGACCCTAAAAACTGTAAAAAACTACCAAAATGAAAAACCATTCTTTTGAACTAGTGGAATAGGTGGGTGGCCACTGATATCCACCTGGATCATTCCAATTGTAAAAGAAAAAGTAAATGGGGGTTTTTTTGGCCTCAATAGTAGTCTCATGTACCTTACTACAACTAGACCTGATATAAAGTTTGTAACAAGTTATGTTTCCAGGTTTATGGAATCCCCCAAGGATTTTCACTAGAAAGTTGGAAGAAGAATTATAAGGTATGTTTTCATAAGAATAAATTATGTCTTGTGGTACACAAATTCTTAATATTATTCAATTGTACAGTACAAAGAGAGTGATTTTGTGGGAAACATTGACGATAGAAAAAAGCACATCTGATTACACTTTTCATTTGGGAACAAAATTGATTTCATGGTCATTCAAGAAACAAATCATAGTTGCAATATATTTAGCAAGCAGAGTATGTTGTTGCAACTTCCACATCTTGCCAAGAAGTATCGTTCAGAATAATTTTAAATGGTTTGGCACATATAGAAAAGGATCAAACTCATATTTTCTGTGACAAAAACTCAACCATCACATTGTCAAAGAATCATGTATTTCACACAAAAATAAATCGCATTGACGATCACTTTGATTTCATCCGAGTTTGTCAATAATGGTGAAATTTCGCCTCAATTTTGTGAATCAAGAGATCATCTAATAAACATTTTTACTAAACCACTAGGAAAAATTGTTTTTGGATTTCAAAGAAAACACTTGGCCATTGTAAATGCTAATGAATGTAACAAATGAGATTAAGGGGGAGTGTTAGAGGAATTTCCTTGTTGTTTTCCCCTTCTCTTCCAATTGTCCAGTTAGTCGTAGTTAGACATTGATTTTAGTTGTAGTTTTGTGTAGTTAGTCAGAGATCCATTGGATCGATTTTGCATTTTTTGTATTCTATTTAATAGACAAAAGGGTATTGAAACACTAAGAGTTATCCCACATTTTTGTTTTCTATTTGTTGGTTTCTCTTCCTATGAACTTTGTCATTATTGATTGTGTGCACCAATTTTTTACTATCGATCGTGGGTTACGGGAGTATTTAATGTCCTATCAACATTCATCAGCGTGTCTTTGCACTATTATATATTTTTTTTGGTAATATGATGCACTAGTTTTTTATGCGATGGCATTACAAAACTATAGTAAGATGGGTTCATCTTCAATTGTAAGTAGATGCTAGTTAATCCAAGGAAATTGTGGGATAATGGTTGAAAAACAATGTTTGCATGATATGCTCCTCCTTGTTTGAATTTCTTTGTATTAAAAATTATCCCTTGACATATAATGGATGATGAGACTTGATAGGTCCATTTAATATATTGTTTTCAAATTAAATGTCAACTTTTGATCTCTAAATTTTGGTTGATTTATTTTTGAATATCTACTTGTTGTGTTGCATGCTGGCATCATAATAAGTATGAACCCATCAACAATGTAACAAGAGGTTGAATCAACTAATATTAAACTATTGTTCAGAATAAATATACTACAATGGTGAGCTACGGGAAATGGGTCGTCCTTATGATCAGGTAATAATCATATTACAAAATATTAGTTTAATTGATCTTGGAACTGTTGGAGAATATTTATCTAGTTGATAAATGTAATAGATTATGAATTATGAATTAGTTGTGTATGTGGATATCTTAGCTCTTGAGAGAGGAAACATGTGTTGTTAGTTGTAGATTAATGAGGTAAAATAGGGAAGACTATTAGTATAGAAGGTTGAAGTATTTTACTAAGACTATACAATGTGTTTGTGTATAAATGTATGTATCATTGAATAAAGAAAATGAATATTAGTTTATGTGTGAAGAACATAATGTCTACTCTCCATTATTTTTTTATTGATATCAGAGTAGGTATGGGATTAACTCCCTCACTAGAGGGTCTCGGAATATGAAAGATATGTGAGATTAATTTGTTGTAGGAGAGTAGATAGATTGTTCTTTGAGTGTGTATTTTTTTGTGTGAGGATTACTTTAGTGTGTGTACATAATTTTCAATAAGAGCATATTTTTGTATCGTAGAGATTTTAAATTCGTTGTTAATTTATGTGTGCAGTTCCGTTGTGTTATAAATCTATGCATAAGTGTATATTTTCTTTGGTTTGTTGATAATGCCATTGAAGATAAATGTTTCGGCATGGAATAGAATTTTGGATTTTGTAGATCATTGTTGAGGTACAGATCCATGAATGAAGTGGAAAATATTGAGATTTGACCCTCATTTTTTTATTAAAATACCACAACACTTCATCCTTTCATTTAACAATTCATGGAGAGTCTCAACTCTTGTATCTAGGCTATGGAGGATTGCTACATTGAAAACCCATTGAAAAGGATATGCCTCTAGCTTATAGGATGCCATATTCCATCAGAAGTTGCTATTATGGAAATCTACTAGAAACTATCATACAATGAGCTCTTGCTCTAATAAAATTGGAGGTGACAAAAATATTGAAAGGAAGGAGGCAACGAGTAATTAGTAATATATAATTGTTTTGAATAATTGTAAGTATGTTGCTTTTATTCCTAGTTTGTGAAACAAATGATGATGAATCTCTAAAATCAAAGGTCAAAGGGGCTATGGTGTAAGATTGACTCATATACATTCCCTACTCATAATGTTTTTAGAGAACCGGTGTGTACAATGGTTGGCCACACATGTATCTAGGTGGATGGAAGTAGGTCCATAGAATGGCCAATTGTTCAATCTCTGCAATCAAAACATGGAATTGATTTTTTTTTCTAAAGAAATTGTATCTTGAGAGGGGGAGCCTAGTGCAGGTTCAACTCAGTATGGATGGTTTTCCAGTTAATTTGGGTGTTGTGGATCTAAGGAAAAATCCCTTGTTAGTTGTTGAAGACATTTGAGTGGTCTAGTAATGAGGTTATGCGACAGGTGTGTGAGTTGTTGTCATGTAATTGACTTTGATAGATCAATGATTCTAGTGTTCGGGAGTGGAAAAAATTTAATGGAGTTTGGTACCTACAATATTTTAGAATGGTGAATGAGAAAAAACAATTAAGATGAAAAATTCAAATTATGTTTTGTTATCATTCAACTTTTCTATTGTAGGGGTATTGGAGAATAATGCACCAGTTAATAAATGTAATAGATTATGATTTAGGGATCAATTGTGTAAGTGGAAAACTTATTTGTTGAGAGAGGACAAATGTGTTATCAGTTGTAGGTTAATGAGTTAATATAGGGAGTTAAAATAGGGAAGTATGTTAGTGTAGAAGATTGAATTTTGTTTGTGTATAAATGGATGTATCAATGAATAAAAAAAATTAAGATGAGTTTGTGTGTGAATAACACAATGTATACTCTCCATTATTTTCTCTTAATATGATATTAAGATAATACAAAATATTATCTTAATTGATCCTGGAACTTGTATGGAATCAGACGCAAAGAATCATAATTTTGTCTAGTTTTGGTCAGTGATATTCAGAGAACATGAGACATGGTAAACATGCAAGCGTCAAATATCTTTCTATAGATCTCCAAACCTCCCCTTGCCAAGAGTTCCATGAACATGGTTAGGTTAAGGGTCACTTTGGTCACTTGTTATTTATTTTAGCCCTTTTTTAGGGTCCTTTGTGGTTGCTTCACTTGAATCTTCAATTCCACTAAAATTTTAGGTTTTTCACTTTAGTGTGGTAGAACCTTTTTTCAAGTGTTTTTGATCATATCTAGTGTGAAATTAGCCTCGAATCTCTTCCCTTGGTTGGTTCTTTCTTTCATCAAGGTTTTTTGTCATGGTTGTGGCTAATCTACACGGTGCGAGAAGAAGCTGGTGGGGTTAGGCCTTAGGAGAGAAAGGGAGGGAATAATTGTGTGGTTTGTTAAGTGCCACATCTTTAACATTTCTAACAAAATATTCTAGAAGTGATGTAAATTTATATGGGCAAAACTAAAAGGAGTTACCTAGACCATTGAAGCCTAGGTAGATTGTCTAGTGATAGTTACAAGCACATGGCTAGAGGCTTTATACCTACACGAAGATTTTTATGGATGGGATTAACGATGTCATTGGTGCATTCACAGGGACATATGTCCTATAACAGGAGAAATGATCTCATTTGTCCCTTTAATATGACGTACAAATGTAAGTTTTCTCCACCTTTATGGGTAGAAATGATTCTCATTGACTATATAAGGAGTCATTGTTGCTTTGTATCAAAATATTGTGAAAAATGGGTATCCTAAATTCACCCCTTTTGAAAAATTTGATCGAGGTGATTCTCAAAATATCTAGTGAGAGAGTTTGACACAAGATTGAAAGTTGATGTCAAAATGTTGGCATTTTATCGTGAGTCTATATACTTGACCATTAAAGTTTTTATTTGAACATCTTACATGATAGTTTGTATATTTTTCAAAATGTATATGGGATGTTGCAAAAGAGGTTGAAAAAGTTATTATAACTTACCACCCACCAATTGTAGTATTTTATATGACTTTTATTAGCATTTCATCACTCTCTTGAATTCTATATAGATCATCATCATACATAGTCCACCTCATACATAGCTAACTTGTTACAACTTGTGCTTACCTGCAACCCATTAACATATCAATCCATTTACATATATTGTTTATTTCAATAAATTATTTTATTATTTTTCATGCAAATTCCTCAATATATTGTCTTTGGAGAAGGCAATAGAAATAGGATCTACATTGATTGCACAATTATTCTATGCCATGTCATGCATGTTTGGTTAGCCAAATAGGCTAGCTTCCATACAGTTATTGTATGATGAGTATTATATGACTTGTCATGCATGTCTAGGTAGCCAAAAAAAACTAGCTTCCATTATCAAATTCATGTGGTTGTTAGCATATGGTGTCACAAATCTTTGTCCTTGCTCCAAGTTCCACCTTTGTTTTGTGTTTATTGATATAAAAAATAGATACTCTACATATTTCATTTTAGGTTTTCAATATCATAAATCGAATTGTCCAAATTCAAAATTTTCATTTTCTAAAAATATTCAAATATTTTTTTTAAAAATATGGGATTTCCATCCAATTATCTAGCAAAGTAGTTGAATCAAGATCATGTCTTCAAGAAGATTCCAACATGTTTTTCCAATGTTCACAAAGGATTTCAATGTCCATTACTTCAAAAGGATTTCAATGAACACTAAAGTGATGACCCACTAATTCAAAAACATTGAGTGTGTTTGACAAATACTATACATTCAAAGAGCACACCCCCTTTTGACGAGAAACAATGCATTTACTTTTGATAAAAAATTAACCGTAGGAAATGGTATTCACTTCTTCTTTTATGGTGGTATGAAATGTTTCTTAAAAGATAAACAACATTAAAATTTTAGTGACCATTTGGGATCATAATCTGATATGTCTACAAATGGAATATTCTCCACCCTTCAAATTCAACAGTACCTGGTTATCTGATATGGAATTTACTTCCCTTATCAGGACTACTTGGATCTCTATGGAAAAATGGATGGATATTTCACCTACTCTCCTATTGTGAGAAAAGTTGAGGAAGTTAAAAAAAGTGGTGGTTCAGTGGTAGTCAAACAAAAATAAGCAGCTACATTAAGATCTTCTATAAATTGATAAAAAATTGTCAGAGCTCTTTATAAAATGTCCTTCGCAAGTGTTTGAGCAGGATGAACTCAATCTCTCCAAGGAGATAAAACAAAGGAAGGATAAAATTCTTGCAGTTGAAGAATCTACATGGAGGCTCAAAAGTAAATAAATTTGGTTGAACAAGGGTGACAAGAATACAAGATTCTTCCATAAATTCCCATCTCAAATAAGAAGTCAAAATACAATTTGGGATATAACATATGAGGATGGAAGTGTCAAATACACCGATAAGGAGATTAAGGAGACTTCATTTAAGAATTTCCAATCCCATTACAACACTCTAGAGACAGAGGACATGCGTAATTAGTTAAATATTCTAAAAGGTGTGCCCAGATTTTGCAATGATGATGAGAACAATGATATAGGGAAGCCAGTCACCTTAGAGGAAATTGAGGATATTGTGAGTAAAATGCTTAAAGAAAAAAGTTTGGGCCCGAATGGGTGGACACAGGAACTTTTTCAGACTTTCTTTGACATTATGGGGGTTGATCTTCATAAGGTTGTTGAGGATTCCAAAGTTTCAGGTCATATTCCACATGCACTCAATGCAACTTTTTTCGCCCTTATTCTTAAGGTGATAAAGCGATATTCCTTCCATGATTTCGGGACCATAGCCCTTTCTAACTTTGTCTATAAAGTGATATCCAATACATTATCCTCCCTTATGAAAGAAGAACTGGCTACAAGTATTTCCTTGGATTTCTTAAATATAGATTGATTTTTTATCGTGGGAATATCCTAGGAGTGTTTTCACACCAAAAAGTCTAATAAGTTAAGTTCAATTATTCTTGATTTAGACTTAAATAAGGCATATGAAAAACTAAGTTGGCAATTTTTGCGGTTGTTACTCATTCAAATTAGTCTAAAATGGGAGGTTACACGATTGATTATGGACTGTGTTTAACTAATGTCAGTATGGCAGTATTGATTAATGGTTCCCCTACAAACATTTTCAATAACTATTGACGTTTGAGGCAGTAGTGTCCTATTTCACCCATGTTTTTCCTTATGGTGGTTGAATGCTTGAGAAGACAAATAAAAAAGGTTGTGGAAGCAGGTTCATTCAAAGGAATTAAAGTTGTTGTTGATACATTCATTTCACATTTTCTTTTTTTTGTCAATGTGCTCATTTTAGGAGATGCGGGTTTCGAGGACTTGATGGAATTTTAATATATTTAAAAAAAATTATACATAGCTTCAGGTATGGAGCTTAACTGTCAAAATTTATGCTTCCTAGCTCAGAATATTGATCCAAGTCTCGAGGTAAAACTGTGCTCTTCTTTTAATATCCAGTTTATGAGTATAGATGATGATATGAAGTACCTTGGCTTCTTTCTTAAGCCTAATAATTGCAGAGTGGCTGATTAGAATTGGATGATTCAAAAAATTGAAATGAGAATAGGGAATTGGTCCTTTCATTGGCTCTCCTTAGGTGGTAGGCTTGTCTTAGAAAAATCAGTATTGCAAAGCCTCCCTGTGTATTGGCTAAGTCTTGTTAAAATTCCATCCTACATCCTGCATATGATTGGACAACTCATTACAAACTTCATTTGGAGAGGTGCTAGAAAATCACCCGGCTTCCACTATCCAAATGACAAAAGATTGGTATGCCAAAGGAAAACGGTGATGGGGTATTCATAATCTTAATTGGTTTTCTTTGTCTTTAGCTGTCAAGCCTTGTTGGAGGGGTCTTTTCGGAGAAGGACTATGGACTTCGGTGTTAAAAAAGAAGTACCTCAAAGGAATCATCTTGACTTCTTAGATATAGAAAAATGAATTCTCTGCCTCTTATTAAAATATGGTTGGCCTGGTCTGTAGGTAGTGGTAAGAAAGTCATTCTTGGCATGGATCCTTTCATTAGAGGTAATGCATTGTGTACTCGATCTGGCCCGTTAATCAATCATCTTAAAAGTGTGCATATTTTCACTTTAGCACAGGCGACTTATCCTTATGCATCAAGAAATAATAATTGTTGGATTGATACCAATCGACTTAGGATTTCAGGTAAGTTGGCTACAGAATAGGATAATATCGTTATTATTCTTCGGAGCAGTGGTATATCTTTTAATAATTCCAGTGATAATCTTGTTTGGTCTTGGAATAGGGTGGAGGGCTCTGTCACTGCTAAATTATCTTATCAGTCCATAATTTTTTCTAATTTTCTGGAGGATAATAGATGGTGGTATAAGGCTATTTGGAAAGTTAATGTCCTAGGAAAAATTACTTTTTTCATGTGGCTATGTTTGATGGATATTATTCTTACAGGTGCTAACTACAGAAGAAGGGGAAGGACCAAACCTTCAACATGTAGTCTATGCCTCAATGTTGAAAAGACGACCTCTCATCTATTCGTGCATTGTGTTGTTTAAAAAACTATTTGGAAAGATATACTTTTGTTCCTGAAGATTCCACATGCTTGGGGAGATCTTGTTTTAGAAGAAAATATTTTAGATTGGTTCATTAACTATCCTAAGTTGAGTCATATTCCCTTTCTAGTGATATGGGGAATTCGAAAATATAGGAATCAAATTTTATTTCAGAATTGAAATAGATAGGATTCAATAATTGCCACAAAAATCCTACTTTCAATTCAAGAATTCCAAGGAGACTGTGAAAGGGATAAGCTAGACTTCATACTCAATCCAGTCTATTTTGATGATTCTCCTATTGGGTTCTTTGATGGTGTTGTTGATGGAGGTATATGTGGTATTTGTTTATTTCTTAAACTTATCAATGATCATTTCTACAAAGCTCACTTTGTTGGTGGTGAAGGAAGCAATACGAAAGAAAAAATATTGGGTCTATGAGGCCTTTTACACTTTGCAACTAGCCTATCTATAAACAGGATAATGGTTGCTAAATATTCGAAGGTGGCGATAGATTGGATAAAAGGGAAGGAAAACCTCAATCTACTTTATCTCAGTCCATGGAAAGATAAAATCTGGAGGTTAAAAGACAGTTTCGAAGGGCTCAAATTTATGCATCTTCATAGAATCTTTAAATTTGTTGCTGATCAACTATCCAAAAAGACATTGAATTGTACTATTGGATGGTTGTATTTTGAGGAACATTTTCAAGGAACAATCATTCATGCAAATATATACTTTTGGTTCAATTGACAGATTCACACTTTAATCTTATAGAACTAGTTGTTAACTATATAGTAATGATATGAACTTTTACATTTTGTATATTGAAACAATCATAGCACATAGTGATTCCCATTATCAATCTGTGAAGATATATATATATCCATATGCAATATGTAAGCATCATATGTAAGTCACCGATTATGAGGTAGTGGAGTCGAGAGCCATTTGGTTTTGTCTTTGCCTTTTTTCTTTTTCTTTTTTATTTACGGTGGATAGAATTCAAGGCGATCGACATATTAAATTACAAGGAAAGTTTTGTTTTCTAATATTCTATGAGAAGGGAAATCGCAGAGTACTTTTAGTGATTTTAATTTTAAATTTTTTAAAGGAGGCCGTGATAACTTTCATTATTTCTATTTTAATATTTTCAAAGGAGGGTGGTGAGATTATTACTCTAATTTTTAAAAGAGGCTTGTTAGATATTTTTTTTTACATTGTGTGGTAAATTTGATATTGACATTTTGTGGTGAGTATGGATTTGTGGAGTCATTTTTATTTACCATCACCTCCTAGGTGAGCGACCAAAGTCAATGTATTATATACGTAATTACATCGAGTTATTTTTTCGGCTGCTAAAGCGTAATTACATATATAATAGCAGTCACTTATCTTTGATAGCAAACTAGGAAAAATGATGATTTTGGGGCTATTAAGATAAAAACCAGACTATGTACAAAAGATTTATCAGATATTGTGTTGACAGGGTTTGAAGAACCAATCAGTTAGCCTATGAGACTATAATTTAATATTAAAAGGATCATCTCATAGAAGATAAAAAGGATGATGCAACAACATTGTTTCTCATTCAACAAGGCTTAGATGATAGCATTCTTCTCAAAATTGCAGCAACAAACAGGTCCAAAGAAACTTGAGATATTCTTGAAATGACATATAGTGAAAGAAGGAGAAACATTGATCAACATCAAGCTATGTTACAGAGCTTTCCATTTGTTGATGAAGTGACTATTGTAACAAAATAATTAGATGAGTTTGGCATTGCCAAAATAATTAAAGAAGCTTAGGAAGAACATGTTGAAGAAAAAGTAAATAAACAATATATGGAGACTATAGTTGTCTTGAACATTGCAGAGAAATTTGTTGATGAAATTCTGGAAGAAATGAGATGCAGAGCATGGGAATGGGAAAGAAAGTGAAACCCATTATATAGAGACATATATGGATGATAGAATTCAAGTTGAAGATGAAAATAGGGTCCAAGCAATGGATGAAGAAATTGATTCCATAGAGAAGAATAATACATCAGATCTAGTAGAATTACCATAAGATATTTAGATTGCATTGGTGTAAAATGGGTTTACAAAACCAAGTTTAATGAGAAATGAGAAATTGAAAAAAACAGTTTGAGCTATCTTAGCCATAACAATTCAAAAAAGGTGGAAAATTTAACAAATGGATGTCAGGTCAACATTCTTGAATGGTATTTTGGAAGAAGAAGTGTATGTGGAGAAACCACGCAGATATGTAATAAAAGGAAATTAAGATAAAGTTTATAGATTGAAGAAATCTCTCTATGGGATTAAGCAAGGTCTAAGAGCTTGGTATAGCAGGATTGATTCATATTTAAGAGCTTGGTATAGCAGGATTGATTCATATTTGATCAATGCAAGATTCAACAGAAGAAACAGTTATCCCACATTGTATACAAAGGTGAATAAGCAATGTCAAATATTGTTTATTTGTTTATATGTTGATGATGATCTTCACAAGAAATCTCTAAGTGGACAAGTTTAAAGAAACTATGAAAAAGGAATTTGAAATGACTAATTTGGGGTTAATGAGATATTTTCTTGGTATTGAAGTTCTTCAATCAAATTTGGCAATTTTTTGCAATTCACGCACCAACTCTAATTCTAGCACGGACAAAGCTTAAGAGGATGTGGGATCCAATGTAGATCCAACTCTATTCAAGAGATTGGTTGACAATCTCATGTATCTCGGTGTCAGTAGGCCAAACATACATATTATATTCCAACACAAGTAATGAGTTCTTGATTGGATATATTCACAATGATTTTCCAGGTACTATTGATCCATCCTGGCTTCGGTGTCATTTCATGGGCATCCAAGAAGCATCCCATTGTGATGATTTCATCAGTCGAAATTGAGTATGTAGCAGACACAATAGTAGCTTGTTACACAATTTGGTTATGTAAAATATTGGGTGATCTTCTACAAGGACAAGAAGGACCAACTCCAATGTATTGTGACAACAACTCAACAATAACTCTATTAAAGAACCATGTTTTTCATCATAAAAGCAAACATATTAATACTAGATACCATTTTATTGGAGAGATGATAAACAATGGAGAAATCTACTTAGAATCTTGTAGATCAAAACACTAACTGGCATATTTACAAATCCATCTACAAAATATGTGTTTTCATATACAAAATCTAAGTGTTGTAAAAGCTAAAACATTTGGCGAATTTAGAGAAGTTTCAGTGAATTGTGTATTGGCTATTTTTGGAGAGCTTTAAGTTTAAAGAGTTGAAGAAGAGTCTCAATAAGTTCTAGTTAGTGGAAGAAAGCTTAGAAGATCCGACTCCAATTATTAACAATTTTTGTGTATTTAATTCTCTCTGGAGAAGCAACGAATTAAATAAGTTTAGAGCAGCAGCTCTTGTATATCTTGTGTTCCATTTTGAATTGGGTTTCTTTGTGTTTTTGTGCAAGAGTTTATACAAATGTAGCTGTAAGAAACTCGCCCCTTCCTCCTCAGGTTAAAAATGTTAAAAACTTAATATAAAAATGCAACCAAATTCGATTCGAACACTGCGTGGACAGGGGAAGTGTATAATGCATTTTGGAACAGTGCGTGGACAGGGGAAGTGTATAATGCATTTCGGAAAGATAAGATTGGGTGACAGATGGGTTTGAAAACGATTTTAGGGTTTTGAAAACGATTGGATGGCAGATGGGTTTGAAGACGATTGAAGGGTTTTGAAAACGATTGGGTGACAGATGGCTTTGAAAACGATGGTAGGAAAAGGGCAGGCACGCTAAAAGTCATAGTTGTACATAGACTAATCTCGGGCAAGGAACATCCTGCTTAAAAAAACAACCCACTTAAAAAACCGCCCCCTGCTTAATTACACGTGAGTGATTTTTAACAAGTTGATTCGTCTTCTATTTTTAATAGATATTCTCACATCCGTATCTCATTATGAAGGGTTGTTAGCAAAAACTGCATGGCTCGCTCTCATCCTTCATACAAGATCTTGATAAAAAAATATCTAAAACTAAATATAACATAGTAAACATGCATTGCCTTAATTGAATTTAGTTAAGAACAAGTGCACAAAAAGAAAACATGTAGGATATGTACAGAGGACCCCAAGTAGAGACGAGGAAGCTCTCCAAATGACTAGCCAAATGCCTTTTATTCAAAAAGCATCAAAGAAGAGTTTTGAAGTTTTTTTGCTTCAATAGTTTATTATAACTGTATTTGGCATTCACATTACACTCTTTTTATAAAGTTTAGCTTCATAAAAATGCAACAAGAAGTCCCGCATCCAACGGAATATCTCTGGAAGAGCTTTCAGAACTACAGTCACGAGTCACGACTAATGATAGATTCCTTATCTTTTGATTTTTTAACGTTGGACTAAATCACCCGAGTACCCTAGATTTTATGCTATTATTGAGTAAAATGCTGTCTGTCTTTAGCAGACTGGCGCCCATATCTTTCTGCTTCTAATAATTTTCTGTGTTTCGTCCTTGCATATTCATTCTCTTCACTGTAAGGAAACACACAACAGATACTGCATTCAGAGATGAGATGAAAACAAATGTAAGAAAACATCTAACCTTCTTTTATCAGAAAAAATAGGTACGGGAAACTCCTCAATACTTCTCCACATTTTGTGGATGGTAAAGGCCCTAAATGGTAACTCCAGAAACACAAGGCTTGAATTTGTGACTTCTCCTTGGATAGTGTTATTTCATGGCGCTAAGAAACTCCTCAATACTTCTCCACATTTTGTGGATGGTAAAATCCCTAAACCATAACTCCAAAAACACAAGGCTTGAATTCGTGACCTCCCATACAAAAGAAATGTAAGCACTTCTCCTTGGATAGTGCTATCCCATGGCGCTAAAAGAACACCTGAGTGATTAGATGAACTATAATCATTTCCTTGCCTGGATGATGAATTTCAGCCAAAGGGGTTTTACATGACCCCAAGTTGCAACTAGTTTATATGATCAAAGCCACACACAGGTAAGAATTAGACATAATAAAATACAGAAGATAGACACAATTACCTGCATATTCACAGTATATACTCTACTCCCTTTCTTGTTGGTCATTGTTGTACATCTGCGATTCTTCAGGGTCGTTCACTGGGACGTGAAATAGCTCCATCATGCTGGAAAACCTTTCACTCATAATATAAAAAAATAAACAGAACAGATATTTGCAGTTGGCAATCGTAACCAGGCAGGCCTCTCAAGTTATTGTTAATCACAAATGTCGATGACTCAATCGTAACCAGGGCGGCCTATAAATTT
>SNQJ01S0015511.1:55990-84649 GCA_010110895.2 Picea sitchensis
CGAGGAAGCTCTCCAAATGACTAGCCAAATGCCTTTTATTCAAAAAGCATCAAAGAAGAGTTTTGAAGTTTTTTTGCTTCAATAGTTTATTATAACTGTATTTGGCATTCACATTACACTCTTTTTATAAAGTTTAGCTTCATAAAAATGCAACAAGAAGTCCCGCATCCAACGGAATATCTCTGGAAGAGCTTTCAGAACTACAGTCACGAGTCACGACTAATGATAGATTCCTTATCTTTTGATTTTTTAACGTTGGACTAAATCACCCGAGTACCCTAGATTTTATGCTATTATTGAGTAAAATGCTGTCTGTCTTTAGCAGACTGGCGCCCATATCTTTCTGCTTCTAATAATTTTCTGTGTTTCGTCCTTGCATATTCATTCTCTTCACTGTAAGGAAACACACAACAGATACTGCATTCAGAGATGAGATGAAAACAAATGTAAGAAAACATCTAACCTTCTTTTATCAGAAAAAATAGGTACGGGAAACTCCTCAATACTTCTCCACATTTTGTGGATGGTAAAGGCCCTAAATGGTAACTCCAGAAACACAAGGCTTGAATTTGTGACTTCTCCTTGGATAGTGTTATTTCATGGCGCTAAGAAACTCCTCAATACTTCTCCACATTTTGTGGATGGTAAAATCCCTAAACCATAACTCCAAAAACACAAGGCTTGAATTCGTGACCTCCCATACAAAAGAAATGTAAGCACTTCTCCTTGGATAGTGCTATCCCATGGCGCTAAAAGAACACCTGAGTGATTAGATGAACTATAATCATTTCCTTGCCTGGATGATGAATTTCAGCCAAAGGGGTTTTACATGACCCCAAGTTGCAACTAGTTTATATGATCAAAGCCACACACAGGTAAGAATTAGACATAATAAAATACAGAAGATAGACACAATTACCTGCATATTCACAGTATATACTCTACTCCCTTTCTTGTTGGTCATTGTTGTACATCTGCGATTCTTCAGGGTCGTTCACTGGGACGTGAAATAGCTCCATCATGCTGGAAAACCTTTCACTCATAATATAAAAAAATAAACAGAACAGATATTTGCAGTTGGCAATCGTAACCAGGCAGGCCTCTCAAGTTATTGTTAATCACAAATGTCGATGACTCAATCGTAACCAGGGCGGCCTATAAATTTGTCATTAATCACAAATGTTGATCATTCATACAAAATAGAAATTTTAATCTTTTAAATTACTGCGAAAAATGAAGTGGAGCTTCACAACTAGCACATACTTCATTTATTCATTGAAAGGAAGAACTAAAACTAACAAATCTAATACTCCATGTTGACAGAAAAATCGATGATAATCCAAAGAAGTAGGAAATGTATTGGAGATACTCCTTCAAGATGCTTATTTGAACTAATAATAATGAACTATATAGAGTTATAGGATTCTTCCTGCGCAGATAAATGACACTGCCCTCATAGATCTACTGCGTGGTCATTTCAAACTGAATGAATAAAGAGGATATATGAGGACAGTGTCATCTCTCCTGCGCGGGAAACACTTCACCACCTCTTCTCCACGACGATCTGATCTACTATCTTTCTATAAATTTATCCAGCTAAACAAATAGATATATAAATAACTGACTGTATTTGTTCGCATTGGAACACACAGATATCTTCCCATATTTATACAAGGAAAAACAATATTTGATGATTTTTTTTTCTCTTTTCTAAAGACAATAGAGATGTACTATTCGCATGGTAAAGAAAGGGGATTTGAATTGTAGTCAAAATAGTATAATTTTTCAAGTACCGAGAAATGGAATCGGATTTTTGTGGGGTATGGTTGGACTCCAATATCAATATTTAATTAATTTGTTGACTTTTAGGTCGACGGCTGTAAGCTTCTAGATAGTAGTTTCGTCACATAAATATTCCTGGATGACTTCATCAAATTAATTAAGTATATATCCGGACGAGTTCATGACTTGACATTACGTAGTTCATGTTGTGTAGTAAATAACCGAGTAGGCTAATTAGGGAGCCAGCCATCTTCTGTATTGAGATTAGTTTTGAAAGTAAAATATGGGTTTGAATTTTGTAAAATTTTTAGGAGTAGTTTGAGTTTTATATGGATCAAAGTTTTTGACATTTTAAAATTTTATTCTAAAATTTTTATTTTATTTTAAACCAACCCAAATACTAAAAAAATTCATCAAAATTCTGAATTAACCAAAAATTTTAAAACAAAACACCCTAAAATCTAAAAAAAAAACTAACTCTGGAAAAAATATTGCTCCCAATTAACCTACTCAGTAAATAATATTGGATAAAGCGCAATTAGCCTACTCAGTAAATACATTGCATAAAGCGCTGAAGCCAAGTGGACATAGACATAATACATCAAAGACTACGACGGAATAGACAGCAGCCACCTTTATAGACCGAAATTCTCGTATTTGGTGGGTGGGAAGCACTATAAACAGTAGAGATTCGATTCGAGTTTGTCGAGGAGAATATGCAAGTGGGGAATTTCAACCGAAGAATTATTTCATTGAATGAAAACCAATTATTGTTCTTTTATGTGGGCGATGTTCCTCCGAGAGTAGAACGGAATTGACATCACCGACCTTGATCCATCGAAATTCTACCATTTGGCGGGTGGAAGAAGTCCAGTAGGGATTCGATTCGACTCTTTGGCGGCCAATATCCGGCCTGCTAAGCTGCATTGGATGCTGCGGCAGGGGATTACAGGAATTTCGACCAAAGATAAGAGTCGGAGATAAGAAGAAGCGAAGTAGGATTATTTCATTGAATGAAAACTATTTTTTATTGTTCTTTTATGTCGGCGATGTAACTCAAACCACTTGAAATTAATACATCTGGGATGATGATGTAAAATTAAAAAGATTAATATGTAATATCACTTTTACTCAAGTTTTAACCTTTTTTTTTGGTAGTGTAATTACGTTGAAAGGGGTACATTTATTGATAATGGGCAGGCTAAAAATTGAAGATGCTGGCATATTCTTAGTGGTCCTTCTAAATCAATGAATGTGATTTACTCTTTATAACTTTCTTGTATTTTTGAATGCATCAGTTAACTTGTTTATTTTTTAACATTTACCTAGTCATATTAAGAAATTACTATAGCAATATATGATTGCCACGTTTAAATGATTAATCTTTGGGATTACCACGTTTAGATTTGTTGGCTTTCTTCCACTGTCCGTGTGTTTCATTTTCTAGCAGTAGGCATGTTTCATTTTCCAGGTGTTTTATATTGGATCCTCGAAGGTGGAAGACTATAACAGTATGGTGGGGGAAGGCCATTGTTGGTTTAGGGTTTCGGCCATTAACCTGCGGGACCAAGCTTTGGCATCGCCTTTCGACTTCATCAGCCACGATTTTGAGTGGCTGTGCTAGTTTATTATAAAGTTTTAACTTTTGTCTGTGGTGCAACTTATTATAGACTGAATGAGATTATGTAAGGTCTTTTGCTAGATGGACATGGAATTTGGAGTTTCTCTGGAATCCAAGTGTGACATTAGTTAGGTAAGTGGGTGCTTTGGTATGCGAATGCGTGAAGTGGCTTGCCTAAGTATCCAAGAGTACACTAAGGTTTGGGTGCACCTGTCCTAAGGGGCACCATAGTTGACAAGCGCATAGGTTCGTTTGGGTGATCAAGTTTGTGAAGGGGCGCGACGATTCGTTTGGGCACATGGGTTCGTGAAGGGTCATGAAAGCCCTAGAAGATGCTATGGTTCGCGATGGTGACCTTTGGAGTCCCCGTAAGATAACAAAGGTGCACAACCAAGAAAGATAGATTTGAGGACAATGAGAGCAAGATCAACTCTGTGATTCTGAGGCATACTTAGACGAAGAGGGGCAAGCTCCCTTAAGGAGGGAAGTCACTCCACATGGGAGGACTTGTGTTGCCTTCAGGTGATTCTATAGGCAGAGATGGGGTGACCTTATTTTTGTTTAAGTTTGGGGGAAGTCTTGTTGTAGGTCTAAGGAGGCACGCTAGGAGAGAGAACCAAAGGTCTATGTGAATCATTGCAGCAAAGAAGAGACAACAACTCTATGGTTGAGGGCACGTCTAAGGTGCACCACAAAAGGTTGCAAAGACAGGTGCGAGAGAGAGTCTTGGTGTGACAAATTTATGTGTATGAGTGTCCTGGTGAGGTGAGACGAGTTGTGTGACTTTGCTCACTTGAAAACCAAGTCTCTAGTTTTCATATTATAATTATTTCGCAATAAAAAAGACTTAGTCGAGTGTTAGGCACTGTTTGTGTCACCCACATTATATTTGTATTTATCTTGTTTGTTTCACAAGTGTTCTCTTTGTTTCATCGATGTATGCTTATATATGACTAAGTGTTAATCTGTTAACAATTGTGTAACTATACAAGAGTTTCACTGAATTAGGAGTGTGACTCATTGGTAGCCTAGAATGGAGTATGGGTATGCTCTAGGTGAAGAAGCGTAGTCCGAACAAAGTATCCTTGATGTTTCCAAGTAGCCAAGAGAGAACGTTGCAGTGTTGCACCTACTCAAGAGGTGCACAATTGCAAGGTTTGACTAGGCACATTCTCAGGACGTGACAATGGTATGAGAGAATATTTGGCTCTTCACCACTATTGTAGTGAGAACAATTGTGGTGGGGTGTACTTATTGAGAAGACAATTCATTGGGAAGACATTTATGAGGGAAAGTTCACAGACTTGTTGAAAATTTTAGCGAGATGAAGTGGTTCATCATAGCAGCTTTGCATCATGCTCATGATGGAGCTCTCGGTTGATAGGTGCGATGGAAGTTTGACCTAGGCACACCCCTTGTATAGGCTAATAGAAGCGTTTTTGGTGAGACAAAGAACTTGGAGAGGGTGGGTGATCACAAAATGCATCCCAGAGTTGATTGCATGGGCATTTTGGTCACTGACTTGATTGGTTTGATGTGTGAATGAAGTCAGTGTTGGACCTATTATGCACACATTGGAGAGACCAAGTGTAGAGTTCATTAAATGAACCAAGCACTTGGGCAAGGCAGAGGACTGTAGGATTTCTCGCACGACTTGTCGCAAATCTAACCATAGAAGTGATCGCATACGTGATTGTGAAGGGGAGCAATTATGGGTTGCAGCAAGATGAAGTACTTGGGTGAACGACTTGAGATGACCTAGAGGAACTCCATAGGAGGTAGTTGGTTGGGAACGTTTTTATCATGGCATCTTCATGTCATGCATCACAAGAACAAAAGTTCAGTTGAGTTGGGTTGTTGGGTGAGTTGGTCGACTACAACCTTTAGATGAGGTATATCTTCATAGAGTTACAACAATAAATTAGTGGTAGTATGACTTGACAATTGGGTGGTGGATGTCGGTGGATGCATGTTGCCTTGAAGAAGAAGTAGTCAAGGTGAGAAGATGGCAAGACATTGAAGATGAGTTTAGATAGTTGCATGAAAAATTTGGGACTTAGAAAAATTTATGAAGTGGACAGATGGACTCATCCATAGATCATAGCGAAAGTCTTAAAGGTTTGTGGAGTTGTAGAAGGTGATTTAAACTAGTTCATGTGGAGAGTTAGTTGCTTGGGAAAGTGCAAGCCCACAATAGTAAACTTGAACCACGGGTGCAACCAAGGATCTCATTGGAAAGGTATCATTGGTTTCAAGTTCTTATGTTTCCTAAGTGTTGCAGTGAGTTCTCTGAAGGGAATTCAAATGACTTCATGGTTCAATTGTAGTATGTTTCCACGGTGAAAACTAACAGACTTGAGGGTGACTCAAGTTGTGAAGATTCAGAGAATTATTGTAGCAGTTTCAGACTCCTTGTTTAGGAGAATATGAAGATAGCTTGGGGCGACCTGCTTGGATGTGTCATGTGGTGTAATGAGGTGGATTTGGATGCATACGTGGAGGTGGCTTAAGGAAGCTTCCTAACCCTTTGATGAGGCGCATTGTATAGCTTGTTGTGGTGAAGTGGGTATTGAAGTCTTTACGTGCCGAGTTGGAGAGAATAGATGAGGTTCCTTGGTGCTTGGCATCTTATCTAGATTCATTGGGTCATGCGATGACTTGACAGTCATGACGACAATGCAAAATGTTGGATGCTTATTGCAAGTGCAACGATGTTTCGTTCTAGGAGATAGATCGAGTCAACAAAGAAGTTGACTAAGAATTGTTGGTAGTCAACCTAAATGTGAAAAGTGAAGACTGAGTGACTTGGGTGGTGTTAGCTCACCTTTGATATAGGACATTACATGAGGCATAACACACCTTGGTGACTTGCAGATGATTGCGCATTGACTCTGATATCCAGTGTGGTTATTGGTTGGGGTTGGCAGAAGTGTTGGTGTGAACGTGCCTAAGGCATGGAATTTCTTTGAGCTGACTCATTCTACTTGGAGCAATTTTGATGGTTCATTGGGATGTTTGAGGAGTGTAGGGATGTTGGTCACACTCATCGCAGATGTTGAGTTGTAGAGAGGGGACATGAAGAAAGGAGGTGAGTTGAGGACTTTCCTTCTTTTGGAGGATTTTGAAAACAAGCAGATTGCAACATCATCAGGTGATGAAGTAATGATGCAAAGGTAGTATGGACATGCAGTTCTTGGTGAATATTGGTTAACTACTCCATAAGGTGTACATTGGAGTCAATTTGTCGCAGAAGACTTTGTTTCGGGGTGACTTCATAGTGCAACAAGGTGAGGGAAGAACTTTCCTTGGTCTTAGGGTTGTGCGGATGGACCAAATTGCAAAAGGAAGTGACTAGTTTGAGCATGAGGGTGTGCATTCTCAAGGAGTGTGACAGTGTGACGGTTGGATTGGGCATTCAACTAGTTCATGACTTGGGTAAGAAAAACAAGATGACAAGGCTTTCAAGAGTACAAATGCACTAGTAGGTTCGAAGTACAACACTTATACGTTGCAGATGATCTCCTTGAATAAGATTAGACGATGGAAGTAGTAGTAAGGAAAAGGTAGAAAATTGTCTTAGTCTTTGGAGTTGGACAGAGTGATGCATATGTTGTAGGAAATAATAAGTTCAGATATGGAGAGGCACATCTCAAAACTTAAATACGATAGTTGGATTGATCACCCAACTAGTATAGGAATTGAGACACACAATGTCGAGAGACATGGCATAGTTGGTTGAAGTATGATCACAATAGTGAGCCATGAGGAGTTCAACACTTAGGCAAAATTTTGAAGTGAGGTGGGTAGCAATCTATTGTAGCAGACAATGACAACAACAAAAAAATTGAACCACAGTAAGGTAGAAAAATAGCAGTAAGATAGTCACTACTACATATGGGAGAAAAAACCGACGTCGTACTTCGATGGTATGGATAAAATCGATCGTACTGCCGTAATTTATTTGCATTTTAAAAAAAATGATATCCGACGAAAGAGACTGTATCGTCGAATATCTGACGGTTGACCAATTCAATGATCTATGTACCGACGTTTGATGAAGTCAATATTTTTTTTTTCGTTATACAATGTCTCTCTAGTCAACAACCATTGAAACTCTGATGAAAAAGTGATATATAATTTAAAAAGTTTGAAATATTAAAGAGGTTAGACATTTTTTCTACACTAGCGACATTTTACCAAGGTTATAAGGGATATTTTTATGTTAGAATACAATTTTTTTTTATTTTGTTAATTGCATTACAAATAGATGTTAAACTATTGAGGTTGATTTTTGAAGATAATCATCACTGAAAATTTGGTAAGGAAAAAGGTCACATAACATTCCTCTAGGAGGACAAGGAGATGTGAGATTTGCATTGGAGGCTTTGGGTGATCGAACATGTTATTTTCCTTGTAAAATATGCAAGGGATATAATAGAAGCAGATTTTTAATAAAAAAACTAAAAGACATTGTAGAGAGTATTGACACCTTGAAGGTGGGCATGAATATCGTCCCTTCGTAAGTTATTCATTATATGTCTTTGTATTGCATATTGTCTTTGTAAACGCTTATATGTTAAATATAGAAGAGAAATAATTTATTATTTTTTCTTTATGGATATATTCTACGTACACAAGAAATTGAGAGTAAGTTAAGAAGAGAATAAGTAGACATAAGATGTAGATTTTAATTAGGGTTTAGGTCTTTGAGCTCACTATGAAGTTCAAAGATGAGTTGTTGAATAATGTCCAAAGCCTGGTAATAGTGCAAGGAATCCACACCGGGGATTGGTCTGGACTCCCTTGAGGACAATCTTGGAGATTGATTTTCCCCATTACTTCTACTCTATATAGGAGAACCAGAAGTTGGATTTCTCGACGGTGAGACCGATTTAGGTCCAAATCCCAAAGAGGAGTTGGAGAAGGATTCTCGACACTGATTCTCCTCAATGGCCCCTTAAGATCGAGAGGGTGAAGAGTACTTTGCACTCGGAGCATGAAAATGATGCAACTGTTAATGAGGATTTCCACTACAGCCAAATTGGGCTCGCTCCCACCTACTCACCATGTTGTAATATGAACAACAAACCACGTCGACTAGATAGGAAGAAGAGCGATTAAAACAGAGTCAGATAACAACAAGATAAAAATGAACTTGTAGAGCTTGAATATGAATTCCATTAATGAGAAAACTAAATTCTCTTTAGTCTCTACAGTAATCTATTGGAACCTGAGTAAATGAGATATTAAGCCTATGATAATCCAAACTCCTACCCATGTCGTCATCCTTTCTCACAATCACGCTTGTAGGTACCATACCATAATGTTGGAAGTCAAGATGGAGGTTATCTGTATGAGATGGTGAGAGGAAGATGTAGCACCTCAAATCAAACAAATATACCCCCTCCCAGGTGGGAGGTTATCTGAGTCATATATTAATACCCATCTTGTCTAAATGACACACCATATGGGGTGTTATGAGAATATTATTAATAAAAAAATATTTTTTGATTCTTAAATATTTAGAATTTTTTTTTATTCAACATGAATAATGAAGAGACAAATATAGCTTGGTTTGAATGGGATTTGTTAAATAAATAATGAATTAAAAAACAAAATGCAAAAAAAATCCAACTCACCGTGGTCATGGAAAGGGAGGAGAAAAAAAGCGGTAGTTGCATACATTAACAAATATTAACAAAAACTCTGGAGGGGTCACCTCGCATAAGTTTACACTTGTACTCTAATTTCTTTAATCAATTTAATAAGCATGTTGGGAAATGTGTTTCACAGAACTGAACTAGTTCCAATCGCACAGCTGGCCACTGGCTAATATCCACCCTACTGTAATTGGAAAATCATATGGCTGATATACCACCTCCTGCCACAATTTAATAAGCATATTGGGTAGTGTGTTTCACATAAGTGAATTGGTTTCTCCAATATACACATATACCACCTCTCGCAGTATTCAGTGTTGCATTACATAGTAGGGTGGATATTGTTCCCCATATGCTACTATACAATATGAGAGTTATATTGCATTCATTGACAAATACCAATGCTATGTTTGAGAAGTATTTTCTGAACTGCTAATTCTTGTTTCTAAATTGGTACCGACAATCTTTTTGAGAAGTACTATTTGTAGAGTTGTTATAAATTCCTCTTTTCATATTGGTAATTGTTTTGCTTTTAAAAGTTTTGAAGATCAGTTCAAGTTCCTAGTAATGTCCTCATTTTGTTTTTAAATAGAAATCACTAATGGAAAGTGGAGATTTCACACTCGTTGAATGTCATATTTTTCAGGAAGATGACTGACCCAAAAATGATCTAGAGAAGACTAACGATAACTCAAAATTTGTAGAAGCATATGAGGAAGCTCATAATGGCCTCAATAGACAAAGGGAAAAAATTCAAAGTCCTTAAAACTCATTGAAATTGGCATCATCGCGAAGATCGCATCACATGATTTCCAACTGTGTAAATGACTCGTTAAATGAAGTTACGGATCAAAAGATATCCGCGGTCAAAGTTTTGGTCAACCTAGCCCAGTCAGCAGGGATGAGCTAGCATCTGTACTCCTGAAATCAACATCAGTACAAATGACTTCAACATCTGTAGAGGGTACGTGGCACACACAGAGGGAGACACGTGTCATGTTGACATCCGCATGATGACATGGAAACATCAGAGGGTTCCATGTGTCACTTGATTTTGGACATTTTCGATCAGTCCATGGACCAATGGGAAAGTCCCATGTGGCATTCTGTACAACCACATGGCAGACTGTACAACCACTTGACAAGTGACGTGTCGAGATGACGAAGCAGGGGTGACATGGCGATGATGAAGCAAAGGTTGTAGCATGGCCCACTGAAAGACCGCAACATGGCCCAGTCATGGGATGCCCCGTGGAAGTGGGAAAATGTGCAAGGTATTCCAACATCCAGATTCTCAAAAATTGGCAGGGTTGGTTGGCGCCAAACCCCAATATTCCAAATATGATAGGGATTCCGCCAAATCTGGCAAATGAAACCACTCCACCAAACTTAACCATATCCACCAAAGACTTTGCCAAACTTAACCAAACCGCCAACCAAATATACCATAAAATTGTAAAAATACACCAAAAATGGGAGGCCCGCAAGTTCGACCCCAGGATCTCCCCTAACCACTCTGCCTTTGCAATGCCCACCCAAGCACTTGGGATTGGGTGTGACTTGGTAAAGTCCACACCCATTATTACCTAATTTTTTTTTTCCAGTTCATGAGGGTCAGACTACGGGCACGCGATTGTATGGAAGGGGCACAAAATACGAGACATTTTACCATGAATTTATTGCAGGTGTGGGCACAAAAACCGAGAAAAAATTCTCATGGGCCTGAAAGTACCAGACTCGGGTCAAGGCATGGAGGTAGTAATTTTTGGGTAATTTGACGCCACGATTTCAGTGGTGTTGTTTATTTTTTGATCTAAGCAAATATTCTATAGCTTAACTCCAGAATGAGCTAAAATTATGTATTTTTCCATTGTTGAGTTAATGAAAAGGCCTACCCATTTGAGACCAGGACCCAAAGACGTAGTCGACCAGGGATGAACTCCATTATCATTTTTTTGTGTTCAGATTTGAAGCATATGTCTCTTCATTATTTATTTATTCCTTCTTTATGGTGCACTTCATTTTATGCTCATTTAATACAATTCTTTAATAAGTCATATCGATGAAAATATCCTGGATCATGTTGGTATCAACGCAGTCATATTTGACTTGAATTGTTGAGTGTGAATGCTTACTAGGGCCAAACATAAACAGGTTGAAGGAACACTTAAGAATTTCTACCTAGAATTTGGTCGTGCATCCTGAAGGAAGAAAATGGTTGAAGAGCACAAGCATGACGAATAGGATAAAAACTTCCATATGGTCTTTTATGGCATGTAAGAAATGGTCGAGCGAATATATGGAGACTACAAGAAGAGGATGAAGAAGAAAGGGAAGAAAAAGGAAGCACAAGAAGATGATAATGCTTCAGTGAATCAAGACGTTGGAGGATACTCTCCTAATCCTCCATCTTCACCATCGAGTTCTATCTCTTCTTCCTCTGAGCATTCTCATCATTCTCATCATTCTAGCCATAAAAAATCTTTTAAGAAACCATTGTTAAAGATTGATGTAAAATTTTCTTTACCTATGTTTAATGGAGATGCTAATCCTGAAAATCTAGATAATTGCATCCGATAGGATGAAGTATATTGTTGTGTTCAATAGATTGATGAAGAGGAAGTTAAATTACAATTGTCCTCTCTTTAGTTGGAAGGCAATGCCCTTGTATGGTGGGAGAGAAAACTTCAAGACCTAAGTAAGTGTGGTAATCTTATTTTCTCATGGTCTGAATTTAAATCATCAATAAGAAATTGTATCCATTGGGTTATTTACATAAAACAATGATGGAATGAAAAACTTTAAGACAAAGTAAAGGTCAAACTGAACAAAGTTTCATGGAATAATTTAGGAAGAAATATCATACATTAAAAATTCCTTTAGATTCTTATGAGACTTTAATTAATTATATTGGTGAACTTCATAGTTACATTCATCATACTTTACTATTGTTTAACCCCACCAGTCTCGATGAGGTTTGTGTGCAAGCCACTCACCTTGAGAACAAGGGAAAGCATGTTCAAGAATATCCCACAAAGAAACCTTCCAATTTTCCACATAAGCAGTTTAAAAAGATTAAAAGGAAGGACAAAAAGACTGCCACTGTAAAGAGGGAAGAAGGAAAGCCATCTTTCACTCATTGCAAGAAGAATGGTCATGATGATGAACACTATTGGAAATTACATCCAGAGAAAAGACCGAAACAGTTCGGTGGAAAGGGGAAGACAAAGACCATTGCTACAATGCAACAAGATCTTGGTTCTGATTGAGGAGACAAAGGAAAGATCACAGTGGTTGGAGTACAAGGTAAAGATTCCCTTCCTGCTAGTTCAAATTCCAATAATGAATCTCATGATGATGAAATAAAGAGCAATGAATTATTTCACATAAGGGTTGTATCTAAACACACTAAGATAGATACATTATTTGATCCAGGTTCCCAAGTAAAATTGATATCTAAAGCACTTGTCAAAAAGATGGGTCTTTAAACTAAACCACGTCCAAATCCTTATCCTCTTGGTTGGGTATGTGATAAAGAAAAACATGATTTCATCAAGAAGTGTAGGGTCATATTTTCTATTGCTTCAAGGTTGATTGATGAAGTTGATTTGGATGTTGTATCACTTGATATATGTGGCATAGTGCTAGGGAATCCTTATATTTATGATAGGAAAGCAATATTCTTTTGTCATGAGAACAACTATCACCTTGCTAAAGGGGGAGTGGAACATATTGTTAAAGCCCGCAACATGAGCGTAAACACCACATTTGTTAGTGCAGAGAAAATGGAGAGACTCATAAACACTAATAAGAGATATGTACTCATGGTCATAAGAGAAAACGATGTCAAAACATCTAACACCTTCCAAGGATGTGATTCTTCTCATAAGAAATAATTAATTGATATTGTTTCTAAGTATGATGATATTTTTCAAGAACCAGATGGATTAACTCCTAACAGGGAAATCCAACATGAAATACATATTCAATAGGATTCTCCTATTCCTAATGTGGGCATGTACATGATGTCAGTTGTAGAGATGACAAAGATAAAAAAGTAGGTACAAGGCTTATTGGATCAAGGGGTCATCAAGCCCATTTCATCTCCTTGTGGTTCTCTGATCGTGATGGTTCCAAAGAATGATGGAACATGGCGAATATTTGTCGATTATCGAGCCTTAAACAAAATCACGGTGAAAATTCCATACACGCTTCCTCATATATATGATTGACTTGATCAATTAAAGAATGTTGTTTATTTCTCTAAGTTGGATTTGTGCAGTGGATACCATTAGATTAGGGTTGTAGAACATGATGCATGGAAAACCGCCTTTAAAACCAAACATGGATTGTTTAAGTGGTTAGTTATGCCATTTGGGATTTTTAAGTCTCCGACAACCTTCATGCGTGTGATGGATGATGTATTCAAGACATTTCTAGATGATTTTGTAATTGTATATTTAGACGACATTATTATATTTAATGGGACTTGGGATGCACATGTAAGGCATGTAAAGCAAGTATTATATACTTTGGAGAGGTAAAATTTGTATGTAAAATTTTCCAAATGTGAATTTCACAAGACTGCACTTATGTACTTAGGTCATATTGTAGGAGGATGAAAATTTAAAATTGATCCTTCCAAGATTGATGTAATTGTAAATTGGCCTAAGCCCAAAAGTGTAATCGAAGTATGAATATTATTAGGTACAGTCTAGTACTGGAGGAGATTCACTTAAAACTTCTCATTTATTACAACTCCTTTGCATGCCTTAACCAGTGTGAAGAACACTTTTCAGTGGGGAGGAAAGCAACAAAAATCCTTCGACACTTTGAAGGAAAAGATCAATACTGCACCAATATTATCACTATCGAATATTCAACATCCTTTGGAGATCGAGACAGATGCCAACATATATGCCATGGGTGCAATATCGATGAAATATCATAATCCTATCTGTTACCACTCTAAAAAATTTAACCAAGATGTTGTTAACTATCCTACATATGATAAAGAGTTGTATGCATTAGTTCAAAGTGTAAAGAAATAGAAGCAATAATTGTTAGGGAAGGAAAAAATCATACATACAGATCACCAACCCTTACAGTATCTCCAAACACAAACAAAGTTGCAACAATATTGACATTACAAATGGATGGGTTTTCTTCAACAGTTTCATTTGGTAATCAAATAAAAAATTGATACAAGTAACAAGGTAGACGATATGCTTTCTAGACCTCCTATTGTTGCTTCTATTATTTTTAAGAATGCTTCTTTATATCATGATAGCTATGTGGAACAATATGCCTACATACGATAAAGATTTGTATGCATTAGTTCAAAGTGTAAAGAAATTCAAGCATTACTTATTAGGGAAGGAAACAATCATACATGCAGATCACCAACCCTTACAGTATCTCCAAGCACAAACCAATCTGCAACAATCTTGGCATTACATATGGATGAGTTTTCTTCAACAATTTCATTTGGTAATCAAATACAAAAAGGGTACAACTAACAAGGTAGACGATATGCTTTCTAGACCTCCTATTGTTTCTTGTATTATTTTGAAGAATGCTTATTTATCTCATGATAGCTATGTGGAACAATATTCCATTGATGAAGATTTTAAAGAAGTATTTGAGAAGATAACACATGGTGCACAGGTAGAGAACTATTTTCTGCGGAGAAAACTACTCTACCATCTTGGAAAGTTTTGTATTTCTACAAGTGAACAAGTACATGTAATACGAGAAGCTCATACTTATGTTGTGTCTAGGCATTCTGGGGTAGGAAAAACTATGGCTCATCTGCAAAGGTTTTGTTACTAGCCTGATATGAAAGCAATTGCAACTAAATATGTAAAGGGGTGTGTGATGTGTTCTAATTGTAATCCTATTAATAGAAAATTGGAGCTATACTCACCACTTCTTGTTCCATCCCATCCATGGGATAGTATCTCCATGGATTTTGTAGGGGGTTTACCAATGTCAAAAAGGGGTCATGACTATTTATATGTTGTAGTGGATAGGTTTAGAAAGATGTGTATCTTGATTCCATGTAAAAAGAAGATCACTACTGAGCAGAAAGACTGTTAATCACTTCTTTCAGTATTTTTGGGTTCACTTTGGGTTACCCACATCCATTTTCTCAGATCAAGATACCTGATTCCTTGGAGATTTTTGGATGAGATTACGGATAATGATGAACACAAAATTGTAGAGGAGCACTGCTTTCCATCGACAGACCAACGGAAAAACAAGCGTTGTTAACCGAACAATGGTACTTTTCCTTCGAGTCTATTGCAACAGGCATCCCAAGTTATGGGATGAACAGATACCCTATGTACAACATGCTTACATCGAGCCTTACATTATTCCACTCAGTGTTCTCCATTCGAGACATGTTTTGGGTATTTACCTAAGGTCCCTTTGAACTTGATGTATGGGAGAGAAGTCAATTCAAATGAAGAATGAAATGAAGACAAGGTATGCAAGTTCATTGAAAGGATCCAACAGGTACACCAAGCAATTAGAGAATAGTTGGACAAACTTCAAGCACAGTATAAAGATTGAAATAAAAAACACAAGGTTGATCATTAGTTCCACGTTGAAGACTAGATATGGCTTCACATTAACAAGGAAAGATTGAAGGGTAAAGTTAAGAAACTCAATCCCATCTGATATGGACCCTTCAGTATTTTGGAGAAAAGCGGTACGAATGATTTTCATTTATATCTTCCACCATATATGCATATTTACTCAGTTGTAAATGTGGAAATATTGAAGCTTTTTGAGCCTCCCATGATCATGGATCAAGGTGAGGAAGTTTCATTACCTTTATTTGATGAGTTTTCTCCTAAGTACTTGGACGAGTTGAAGGAAGATATCATCCTAGACAGAAGGACGAGGACTTCACGTCAGGGTGATATTGATTATGTTCGAGTGGGATTAAAGAGAACACATCCAAGCAAGGAAAAATGGATTGAGAAAGACAAGGTGATGGAACTTTTACCTCACTTATCTATTGATTGATAAAATCTTTTGGTGGTCCAAAAAACTCTCAGTGGGAAGGCGTGATAAAAAAAGGATCCAAGAAGATTAAGGATAACTCATAATTCGTAGAAGAATCTGAGGAAGCTCAGAATGGCCTCAACATATAGAGAAAGGGAAAAAATTCAAAGTCCTCAAAAATCAGTGAAATTGGCATCGTCGTGAAGAGCACGTCATTAGATTTTTAATGATGTAGACGACTCGTCAGACGAAGTTACGGATAAAAATACATTCGAAGTCAAAGTTTTGGTCAACCTAGCCTATTCAGGAGGGATGCGTTAGCATCCATATTGCTGATGTGTGTTTGATCAATGCATGATGATGATATATGGCTAGTTTTGGAGCATATGCTTGAAAGTCTATATTGGATGCATGGTAAAAAACCCATGTGTGTGGATTGAGGAATTTTTTGTTAAGGTACAATATTAGTTATGTTAAGTACTTATCATTAAGTTGTGGCACCTTATTTATGAGGTAAATCATGGGTAATGTGATACTAAATAAATGTACATCATTGATCTATTGAGGAATATTCTTGGTACATGTCTATAGGTATTATTACCGCATTATAGTTGTTGTAGGGAATGGTTTTTGAGGCATTTATGTTGTAGTACATGGATGGTACATATGTGATCTCTATTGATATATCTTGAGATGTATTGTGAGATGACTTTGTTAGTGATCTTTCTATATGATCAGTACATACTTGAGGCTTGGTATATTGTATCTTGGTGACATTGAGGATCATGCTTGAGGTATGTATTTGAATATCTTGATATATGACTTCAGACACATCATTGGATGCATGGTGCATGTTGGTTGAGGTCTACTTGTTGTGAGACATTGCTGGTACATATATTGGACACATTGAAACATCGTTCATGGTACTTGGTTGAGGCATATCATGAGTGATATGACACTTGTTTGATTTACATGGTTGTCATGGTGTAGGGTTGTTAATGTTATTCATATTGGTACATTGATAGAGGCACTTGATGATGTTGTTGATATATTCTTAGTACACATTTGGAACATATTCTTGGCATATGGATGAGTCACTTCATTGATGATGTATTATGATATATGGTATGGTGTTTATGTACATGGTTGATGTACATCATATGGTGATGTTGGTACGATTCATAGCTTGTTCTATAGTTGATGCATGATTGGTGAATACTTGGTACATTGTTAGAGGCACTTGGTAGTAGTAGTATTGACATATGGATTATGGATGATATGGAATATATGCATGGATATACTTTTAGAAGCACATTTTGATTATGGTACATCTTGTTGATGTTTGTGAGTAGTATTGGTTGATACACATTTTGGTGATATTGTGCATATGGTTGAGAGTTTTCTTGGTGATTGATCTTGGTGAATATATCTGATTTGGTTGATGATATAGATGAGATGGGTTGTTGGTACAAGTTATGTTGTGCATAGTTTATGCACTTGTGTTGGAACATTTTGTTGGTACAGGTTTGTGCATGGTTAATGCACTGGTTGATGATTCTTGGTTGTGCATGGTTGATACTTTGCTTATGATTCACTATTCATTGACCGATATCATGATATAGTATGTATGCATACACTTGATGTATGGTATGGCACAGGTTTAGATGGTTGATGATCAGAGACAGGTTGTTGAGATAATGATCGATTGATAGTGATATAGACAGTTACACCAACAATTACATATTGATTTATCATTGTATGATGCATAAACAGGTCCAAGTATTGTCAAAGGAAGAACATGGTAATCATGATGTAGCATTGTTGAGCAGTTGATCAGTGTTATAGTAGAGTAGAAACATTCACAGAAGAAGCATATTACATTGGTAGCATATTGTTCAGATTTATTATACAACATCTTGCATAGAAGACATGGGGAGACATACCCAGAAGGGTAGTTATTCGCATGATTGATTACAGAGGTATGATTCCAGGAGGAGAGATGATAGAGATGATCATAAAGGGAGCATTGGAATCCCTTACCTAATCATTGCATCATAGTGATATCCTTTTTCAAAGGGGGAGAGATTATTTATATGATGAGAAAGGACAATCCAGTCATGGGGATAAGCCCCAAAGAGGCAATACCCTTTTCCATTGATGTCGAAGGGGGAGTGATAGAAACATTGATGAGGAGTATGAGCATGAGTGTTTTCATAACTAAGCGTTTTTATCAATGTTGGTGTTTCCATCAATGCTAAAGGGGGATATTGTCAGACAATTGGTCTAGATTGATGGATAGTTGGATAGTTGGTTTTCATTGATGTCAATCATTAGAGAGTGATGTTTTAAATTGATGTAAACCCTTGAGTATTTTTGGTATCCCGGTCAATAATCCCTAGATATGTGGACAAGAACGTTGAACAATTGGTTGGTTTGGACGTTGGATAGTTGGCTTATCCATTTGGTTTGGACAATTGGTTGCATTAATGTGATGGGTATAATTGTTGAAGTTTTCAAAGTGGGCCCCTTATGGATTATCTCTAAGCATGTCCCTCACGGGAATATGATTTGAATAATTCTACAAGAAACCCCTTGATTAATAGTTCATTGCGGGTATGCATTGACACATCTAAATTTATGCAAGTCTGAGATAAAAAAGGAGGATTGACGATGAAAGTTTTGGAGGTTCAGAAAATCCCTAGTTTTGAAGGTGTACCTAGACTGTAGTGGAGGATGTAGCATATGGTCCATGGTTTATGGGATATATTTTGTTATATTTTTGAGGCATACCATGAGTGATATGGCACATTTTTGAGGTGCATGGTCTATGTATGATTGGAATGTTGTTTGAGGCATATGGTTGATGATATGGTGCATGGTTAGAGGCACTTGTTGGTGATCTTGGTACATGATTTGTTACCTTGTTGAGGCACTTCATTATAGATATATTATTCTACATGGTGTATGGGATGATTGAGACACATCATGAGTGATATGGTATATAGTTGAGGCACATCTCATGGTATATGATTTATGGTACATGTTGGTACATGGTTGATTGTATAGTACAAGTGTTGGTGCATGATTGATGGATGACTTGGTACATGGTACAAGTATTGATGTACATGGTTGATACATGGTATGGTATAGGTTAATGTACATGATTTATGTACATGGTATGGTACAGGCTGATGTACATGGTTGATGTACATTGTTGATAATTAATGCGCATGGTTGATGTACATGGTTGATATACACAGTTGATAATTAATGTGCATGGTTGATGTACATGGTATGGTACAAGTTGATGTACATGGTATGGTACATGTTGATGCACATGGTTGATGATTAATGTGCATGGTTGATGTACATGGTATGGTATAGGTTTTGGTACATGATATGGTGATGGTTTTGGTATCCATGTGAGTGGATCTGGTTATAGTTGGTTGATTATGGTATATACATGAAAATGACAATGATAGGTTGGTTGATGTGATAGTGACAGGTTCGTTGATGTGACAGTAACAATGATAGGTTGGTTGATGTGACAATGACATGTTGGTTGATGTATCAGTGATAGTGGTAGTTAAATGTTGATTAGTGGTAGGGACAATGAGTCTACACTTATATTTCATGGAAACAAGATGAGGCAAGGAAAGGGGATTGTAGCCTCCTTTCAGTTGGTGCTAGAGAACACAAGAAGTTGGATCTTCCTTCAGGTTGGAGCCTGAGAATCAAGAATTTTTAGCCTCCTTCTAGTTGGAGCTAGATAATTTAGGGAGTTGTAGCTTACTTCAGGTCTAATCCTATAAATAGAGGGTTGTATCCTCCTTCTAGTTATAGATGGAGAATTGAGAAGTTGGTGCTTCCAATGAATGTATTATTGATAATATATAAGAAATAATTTTTTGGTTTTCTTCCATTTGGGTTTTGTTGATGGGAAAATATGACATGCCGTCAACTAGAAGAATAGACCCGGTCCAGGGTTGTCTAGATAACCCAAGTTGTTTTATGTAACCTATTCTCATGGGTTTAATGGTTGTGTTAGCCAACTAGGGTCCTAAAATAAAGAAAATAAATAAACTAACTAACATTAATACTATAATAATATATAAATTTTAATCTAATTATTTACAAATACATTCAACAGAAAGATAAATATGAACATGCCATTATGTACAAAGTAATTATAGATTGCAAGTTTTTAGTGGATACCTTGAAAAATCAATGTTTGGTAACTGTTTTCAAAAGTATATAAAGAAAGAATATTTATTTATATTTTTTGTTTTCTAATCATAAATCTAAGAACTTAAATTAAATATGTTATGAAACAAGGATAGAGTGATGGTCAAAGCCAAACTAAAACTGTCTTGTTTTTCTACTAAATAAAATGACAAAAATTAAATGGAAACAAGGCTAACCTGAGATTAGTTTTATGCCGTGTCTATGCCTCTCTGCAATCTAAAACTCCAGTTGTCCCCCCTGTAAACAAAATCTATGACAACATTGTACTGATGCTTCCCAAATAAACTCTAGGTGTTTATTTATAGCTAGGATATGAGAACATAGTAGTAGACATTTGTGTACAATGATCTTATGATTGTGAATGATTACAGTAACAAAAATATTAATGTAAGGCATTCATTTTATCAATCAAATAAACATCACAAGTAAATCATGGCATTAAAATCGATATAACGATCACAATAGTAATTTGTGAAACACCAAATTATAGACAACATTTAAAACATTGAATAAAATGGAACATCATATGCCATTAATACTAACCTATACAACACATTATTATTCCAAAATAAACAAGACAAAACATAAATGAGACAACTTCACATTGTTCTAAAGTCGAAATGCTAAAAGATGGTCTATTAAGTTCTGAAGATCATTTGTCCATAATATGTTCCAGGCCAAGATGTCTATTACTTACAAAATGAATAGTATTTAAAGTGATTTGAAATCACATCCTCCTATCTCATAGGATAGGATAGGATTTCATGAAATGAAAATATTACAAAAATAGTGGGCTAACAACCAATCATAACATAGTTGATTTTACTCAAAACTTAATCAAATTTTTTTGCAAACCAAACAAAAAAGGAACTAATAATCATCCAAATGCATAATCGAACATGTTTCCCCCAAATGATCAACAACATGATCTACTATTTCCTGAAAAATGAAACAATAATAAGTTAGAAAATTACCCATAACTAATTACTAACTTTTTATTTAAAAGAGACTTGGCTACATAATCGAAAGATCTATAGCCAGTCTTATCTTAGCAAAAAAAATCAAATTCCAAATCGATTTAATTAAAAATAGATAACAAGAATATAATAAGAGAAAAATTGTTTTACCATTTTAAAAATTGACTAAAGATGGGTCGGGTAGTTCAGAATTTATTATCGCTTTGACACTGGTTGCATTTTTTATCACTATGTTCCCTTACCTCTTAATGCTTTTGGCCTCCTTCTCTACATGCATTTTGAGGTCAATATTATATTGTCTCAATGATTCAGTGTAATACTACTCGATCCAATGGAAACAAACATCACACTACATAGGAGGAATGTCAGGTCTATGGAGTGCATGGTCAAACATGGGTGTATCCACCTTATATTTTATATAATTTTGATCATGCCTAATACCAGAGAACCCCTCCTTACCCTTGAGGCATGGTTGCATATTTTTCACAAAGTCGTAGGGTTTAGTAGGAGTAATGACTTTCTTCCTGTAATCTTGCCAATCTGGGTCTTCGAGAACAAGGAACTCTTTGATCTCAGGGTCTGAACATTCCTCGATCTCGATCAGACTAATCGAGCTCAGACAAGTTTTGGATCAGTTCCTAGGATTTCTCAACATTTGGCAACCTGCCCTTTTCTTTTTGAACCCTATATCTGTGCATTCCTTTGTTATCCCTTCGCAAGGTTTTTCAACATCTGGGTTAATAATAACAATCGGGATAACTTCAATTTCAAGAACAAGAGGGTTAATAACCTTAAAATTAACATTCCCTTACTCAGAAAATCCTGTAGGTGAAGACTTACTCGACATCCTGGGGTCTAGAGGGTTTCTGCTGGTAGAGTCTAGTATATCAATTGAAAAATCAGCCTGGATTTTAATCAGTGGATCATCTAAGATAGGGTTTATCATAGGGAGCATCTGGTTAAAACCGTTCCTTATCAATAAATTTTCCCAACAGTCACCCATGGTGGACAAGTGACGCATCAACAAAATCTTGACAAAACCGCGATGGAATAGGCTTGAATCAACACTTTGTCTTTTATATCTCTTAGACATTTTATAGAGACTTCTCAATAGATAAAATGGCATGTCTAATCCAAAACCAATGAAATGCATAAGTAAGCAAATATGGTAGAGGAATATTAATCCATATCGACCCTCATAGGTCATGAATTGTTTGAGGATCATCAATAGGCTATGCCACCTAATTTTAACCAGGGAGATGGGGATACCTTTCTTGCAGCAGTTGATCTTTCAGGACGTCACAAACATGCTCCATGACACTCCTTCAATTCGTGAGTTTTTGAACCATTTCTCTCTTCTCAAGGGAAGCTCTATTGCTTCATTTACAAACCCCTTAGTTAGCTCCAACTATGTATCCCCAATTTTCTCTCTACAACCATCGAAGGTCTGTGCAAAAGACTTCTCCACCTAAAGGTTATATCCTTCAAATATTTTAAGGAAAGCATCCAAACCTTAGCCTTTTAAATCCTCGATTGCATCGTCATGAGAGAGCAATGCCTAGTAGCCACTCGACTCCAAGTGAATGACAAGAGCCATGAAAAATGTGACGAAAATGTAACAGGGATAAGTCAAAATAGTTTTAGGTTTGAATAGTAGGAGCGATAGGAACAAATATGAATCGATACTGGGAAAAAGACCATAACAAATTCAATACGTTATCATATCAAAGGTAGTGGGAGAAAACACCAAGGCTTTGATTGTAGATGCTTTACCATTCCATGTAATGAGAACCTGTAAGGTAGCTAGAGAGCTAGTGGGGGGGCCCAGAGGGCCCATAGTGATAATAGTGGAGGTCAAGAGTTAGTGGGGCCTGCAGGGCCCATAGTGATAATAGTGGAGGTCATTCAATGTAAGGGTGGACCAGTCCACTATATTATTAAATAAGGTCCACTATGGTAGTTAGGATATAATAAATGGGTAATTAGATATAATAAATGTAAGAGGACTTAGAAGGTTCTACTCTAGAAGATTCTCTCCTCCTCTAGAATGTTCTTAGGTGATGGTAGCACTATATAAATGGGTTCAATCAATGTAATGAGACATGAAGAGAAATATTGTGTTTGGAGTTGAAGCTCATTAGGAGGAAGCCCTTTCGAAGAGGCAAGTGAACAAGAGAGGATCCCTTCCATAATAGGATCCATTGTATGGTGTTTCCCTACCTCAAGGGTTTGGTAATAATAAAGTGTGGTTTCTTCTATCTTGCTTTGCGGATCTATTGTGTATTTAGTATTTGTGGTGATTATATTTGTAGATCTATTCAGGTACTTAACAGAACCAGACATACAAAGTACCAAAACCCTATGAATGCAATGAATGGATCATTAATACGTTGTGCCAGCAAGGTGAGGTAAGGACATGAGTATAGTAGGTGTGCATTGATTTCCATGACTACCAATACGACTGTTGAATTGACAAGGGGTTTAAAATATATAAAAAAAAAATCTTCAAAATTTGAATACAAATCATCGAACCATATAATAACTATATCAAAACCCAAAACATCGAAAAATAGGTCACTCAAACATTGTATTTAGATTGTATATAAGCATGATGACCTTTAAAGAAATGCATTCTAAGGCATACAAATTATAACACCAAGCTAGGTTTTTATGTTTGATTGTATGTGATATTGCTTATTATTATATGCTCATGATATATTAAATACAATCATAGATAATACATTGATGATAAATTGATGAATACTATTGATAAAGTTGAAGAATATATATTGCGGTTAAAAGTGTTAAAAGTGCTCATATTGATTCACCCCCCCCTGTCATTATTCCAGCACAACCATGACCCTTTTCTTATCACATATCCACATTATGCATGATGATACATAATATCATGGGAATCGAACATATGAGTGAAATAAGAAAACTATTAGTAAATACAGTTGAGGGGCATCGATTAATATTTCCAATAAAAATGATAAATGAAGAATTTTACATAGACACATGTATGTGTGTCCCTTGATTCTAAATCCTAAATTTTTATAAATCTAGAATAATTTAACATAGACACATGTATGTGTGTCCCTTCCTTGATTCTAAATCCTGACTATTTATAAATCTAGTGTATCTATACGTGGATCCTAGTAATGTAGGATCCAATACACTCTTCCTTTTTTATCACCATATACAAAATATTGAACACAAAATACTCTTTAGGTGTAACATCTACATGGAGAACAATTTTGTAAACAATAGATCTCAAAATGACTCCAGTGTGACATCCCCAAGAATAAAGTATTTTTGAAATTTAATTTTTGTTGGAAAATTATTCTGTTTTTAGTAAATTTGAATTTGGAATTTTTTTTTCCATTTATGGAAATTCCAAATTTTGAATTTGATAATTGTAATAAATTATTGTGACTGTTGGGAAGGGATATGATTTGAACCAACTAACTATTTGACTATGACACTTGTATGAGAATAATATATTTTATATTAATTGCAGGAGGACAAATGGAACAACCATGTTAAAATCAGTTGACCATGACTCCATGAGTGGGGAACAGGTGGGAACTACCTCTGGGCTGATTGTTACAAGTGGAAAATCAGAGATTTGGCCATTGGAAGCCCCTGAAAATCAAGGATTTAGAATGCTGCGAAAATTCCCAAGGGGGGCGGGGAAAGACCTAGGCAAAAATGACTGTTTGGATATATAACATAGGTGAGGAGGCTAGACGCTGCCTAGTATGCTGGGAGAAGGAGACTGTTGGTTTTCTTGCTGTTATGAAAACTACAGATTGAGTGTGAGGCAAGAGGAATTTGTAGGAATGGAAATACATTTCTGAGGAGGAGTTTTCCAAGTTTCTCCTCATAGACTCATGGTCAGGCTAGGGGGTGAACTGTGCAAGTGATTTTGGATGCTTTGTTCTACGGTTGGGAGGAACATGGTTGTTCCCTTTGTCTTCCCGCAAGTTGGTTCAGATATGTTGCTCTAATCCTTCTCTGCCTGAATGATTTTATATCTTTTACCCTGTACTTGTTAAATCTGAATTGAAATAATTTTCATTTTCTGTTTTAATGGTTGTATAGCTGATGTAAGGTACTTGGTGTAACTAAATTTAATTATTTCTATCTCTCTGGGATGGATTAGTTCCATATGTAGCGAAATTACTAAAATATGTATGTACACAATAACCTGAGCGAAAACTGTTCGGTTATATTCATGTGTGAAGTCAAACCTCTGACATAATAGTTAGAAACTCATTCTTGAGTAACTCTTGATGACTGAATTTGAATCTACTCGAATGTTAGAATATAAGTGAATGTCTTTCGAGGAAAATCAAATGGATTTAGGTGACCAAAGTAAAAAAAAAATCTGTAATTGGTTTTCTCTTATAACAGAGGTAATTCCTGTACATCACATTTTCTGGTGTAAGATATCTAGGCATGAGCAAATTGAATCTATATATAAATATATATTTAGAATAAGTATATTTTTTGTAAACACAACTTCAAATTCATAAATGAAAATCGGACGCTATCTACCACTTCGTGTAAATTCAAGCCACTCTGATTCAATACAATTCCACCATAGATTTGTAACAAATATATTCCTAATTACTATGGGTAGGCATGATAATGAATTACAGAATCTAATGTCTACAAAAAACAAATGCGTATATACAATTATATGTATGTATGTATTCATAAGAAGTTCCTCCTATACTATGAATATGATAATTATTCAAAGGACACACAAACTTTGGCTAGAATTTAAATAAATAAGAGTTGGAATACTCTAGTTAAAGCAACAACCACTATACTTCATCCAATTCAAAGTGAGCACAGTAGGCCAAAGATACCAGTAAAGCCATTGTAAAGTATGGTAAACCCCTTTTCCTTTCTATAACAAGTTAGGCCAATGGTTTAGAACAAAGTCAAGTAGCATAAATAGTAAGTATCGTGTTCAAATTTTTAAAGAACATAAATACTTTTCCACAGATTATCATTACGAGTAAATTCGAATAGGATTTTCTTCTAACCATTCACGGAGAGGAATATATTACATAATGGCCAGAATATTTATTCAATTACAGACTTAACACTTATATAGGAAATTGGCATAATGCCATTAATGGAAGAACGATCTCAAGGGTTTACTCCAACGAACGATACAATAGACTCAAACTAGCTACAACAGAGTTGATTAAATCATGATCTCCTTAAACGACGGTAGAACATGTAGGTTAGCCGAGATGTGAGAGGGTTCGGAACCCAAATACCTTTTGCGCTAGAGGCGGTGACGGGTATCCTATATTTGCACGGAAAAAGACCCTACAAGAAATCAAATCCTGTAAACAATTAGTCTTTATTAAAAAGATAAGTATCCAAGAAAAGTAAATTTCCATAACATTATAAAGAAATTAAACCGATGATTCCCTTTCAAAAAGATACTTATCATCTTTGTCCCTTCGCATGCTATCTGTTTAGACGTTCGGACCAATGGAGGAGGGCGCAGTACCATCTCTGATGGGTCCTCATAACAACAAGGCCCATCATTAGTGACAATAACAAATTTGATAAATGAAACCCGTAACTTGAAAATAGTGTGAACCTTGCCACAATAGAAAGCAGATGAAACAATTATAGACTCCTCACACAGTATATCGACACGATTAACGAGTTAAGTATAATTTAGATATGAATCGAAATTATAACGAATTGAGATACAAAATCAACAGTAACAACAAAATCATCGTGCTGCAGTGTTTAAAGAACTGAAATAAATCATCTCCGTCAAGATTTACATGGCATCATGACACATATGAAATGTTTATGCTACAACTAGTAAAATATTCAAGATACCCCAGAAACAATATATGACAATGGTAATAGAAGGACCAACCGAAGGTCGGATAAAGCTATAGGATGCTAACTCCTTTCACTCAGGGGAAATAGATAAAAACAAATATAGCAATCTTCCTACCAAACAGAAAGAACCCACGTCGTTGACTATACATAGAGCCAACCCATGTCCGTAATATGTCTTTGAGGAAGAACGATAGCAGAAATAACAAAACAGGCTGATACATTTATACTACATCTTAGGTATTTTTACAATGAGAGGCATATGATTCGATCAATCCTAACTCCAAAATGGCTCCATTGGCTACTATAGAGGGACCCCAAATGCCTAACCGAAAAGGGGTTAGCAACAAATCTCAGGGAGGAAGCGTTCCTAGGATTACGGGGTGATTTTCGAGAAATTGATGAAGAGAAAGTGTCAAAATGAAAGACACAACAAACAAAAGAGAAAACACTACAAATGACAAAATACCAAAACGCTTAACCTTTTTCGAAGATCTTCATCTCCCTTTTCATTTATATCGCGCGACATTGTGTTAAAGAACTTACTAGGGCATAGGGTTGCAATGAGAGTTACATCATGGAGTAACCTCCTTCACTCATAGTCTTCACCTCTAAAATGGGGCATGCCGAACCCCTTCGAGAAATCTCAGGAATGACAAAGTGATAAACCTACCTTAACCCTAATCAACACCTTGTCACCTCGTAGTAAATGTAAGGGGTGAGGAGGACAGATTGTCATGTGACAATGGTAGTGTTTTAATTGACACTTGGAGTATGGAGCTAGCTATTACATAGGGATTTGTGGGACAACTTTTAGTGATTTTACAGAGCCTTAAATTTTACGACAGTAACAGTTCTAATCGACATAAAGGAGGATGCGATGGGACACCATAATGACTCAAATCTGAACCAATTTGTTCTTACCCCTTGGTGTAATTATCAGACAACAAACAAATCTTAGTTGTCACCTTTTGTTGGCCTTCGGATCTTGTACCTGCACTACAATCAATCTTTAATTCTAACTAGAACTTGGTAGTTAGATTAGTTATCTAGTGTAAGAGGAAATTCGACCCCATGTCCTTCGTAATTAAGGACTATTTAAGGCTTCCTACCATAACTCCATAGGTGTACTTATTGTAATGCCCATATACTTCTAGACATCATTAAGATTCATAAACATTTCTATTTCGTAAACTGAAACAATAACTTCTTAACATAATAGTGATTCTCATAACAACAACTTAGATTTATCACTAAATATTGATATCATGACAGAAAGAAATAATTACATAACTTAACAAGTACCTGGATCTGATGCTAATTTATGTTCCCTCTTTGCCTTGCTGCTGCCTTTCTGCTCCCTACTACACAGATCAACCCTGCCACAAACAGGAAAATAACTGCCCAAAACTACTGTCCTCCCTGCCAACTAGGAAAACTACCTAGCTCCAGGATATCTACGGATATCCTGGCCCTC
>SNQJ01S0015511.1:88392-112211 GCA_010110895.2 Picea sitchensis
TTAGAAGGTAAATAATAAAGTGAAGTGATGAGTGTACTATAAGTCAAAGTGAATACAAAAGAAATTATTTAAATAATAAAGTTAATGGAGAAATTACTAAGTTGACAAGTGGTTAGAAGTGGGTTAACCCTAAAATAAGGAAACCAGGTTAAGATGGTTAAAAGGTAACCCCTTGAGGAAGCTACATGAAAGTATAAATAAGAGGCATGTCTCTCTCATTTTAATAAAAAAATGAGCATATTGAATACCTATAGGTGACTGAGGTAACCAAAGGATATCTAAGTCGAATTTAAGAGGGAAGATGAAGTAAAGAAGGCTGAAACTCAAGGGAGGATAAATTCTTTTGATGATGCTTTCTAAGGTATGTTTTTACAGGTCATCTCACCATTTTTGCAATAACGGTTTTTATAGAATGATTCAGATCGTGAAATTGGGAGGCCATTGAGAAAACATATCCAAGTAGCTATGATACAATTTTCATATTGTGGGTCGTTTCATTTTTGGAGTTACACGTTGTGGAAAATAAGGTCTGTGGCTAGTCCTGAAACTAGTCTAAAACAAGTGTTTCGATTAAAAACGTCATAACATATTCATAACATATCCAAATTCAGTAAGACTAAATTTATGGGTTAGATTAAAGTCTCTAGTATTCTTTGTACAATTTTTAGATCCATAAAACAAATATTCCGTGCAGGGTATGCTCTACAAGTTCACTCTCTAGAATAAGCCAAAATTCAACAAGGTATGCCACTTTTGCTATAACTATTTTTCTGGGAGGTTCCAAGTAGTGAAATATGGAGGAATTGCATAAAAGAAACTAAAGAACATTGTGTACCATTTTCAGATATTATTCATTATAGGTACATAGTTATGATTATTGCAAGTTAGGGTTGTTGACTAATCCAAAACTAGTCATGTGAGACTAAAGTAAAGTTTGATAAAATGTTAGTCTCTTGTTGTTAAAGTTAAGGTTTGCAGGTATGTGATCATATACATCAGGTCTATTATAGAGTTACAAATCAGATTTGGATGATGAAATTGATGAGGGCTTTTGGTTGAGGTACATGTTGGGTACATGGTTGAGACAAGTAGTTGATGAGTTGGCACATACATGAGGTGTGTATTTGATGATGTTGGTACATATTGAGGAGTCATAGTTTATGTGTATTTGATGCATGATTGATACATATTTGGTGCATGGTTGATGCACTCGTTGATGGTATAGGTCGGTGCATGGTTGATGCACTTGTTTATGGTCCAAAATGATTATAGGTTATTTTGTATAGGTTGGTGCATCGTTGATGCACTTGTTTATGGTACATGTTGGTGCATGGTTGATGCACTTTTTTATGGTACAGGTTGAATACAGGTTGATTGGTACTAGTTTACATCAATATATCTCACAATGATAGTGTCACGATGGTTCCATTATTCTACTTTTATTTCAGGGCAGTTGGGTGGGGAAAGGATAGGTGGTTATAGCCACCTTCCGATTGTAGCCGGAGAACATAGAGGGTTGTAGCCTCCTTCTGGTTGTAGCTAGAGAAAATGGGAGTTGGAGCTTCCTTTAGGTTGTAGCCTAAGAAACTAGGGGGTTGGAGCCTCCTTCCTTTTCCAGCTAGAAAATAAAGGAAGTTGCTGCTTCGAATGCATGTAATTCTTAAAGAGATATAAGAAAAATAATTTCATGGTTTTCTCCCGCTTTGGGTTTCCACGTAAAAACACTAGTGTTCTTTGTATGTGTATGATTGTTCATTTGTTCATTTTTTGTTTACTCTACAATTATTGGATGATAATCCTACATTGATATAATACTTGCATATTATGGTTATAAAGGGATTGGATTGCTCTATTATTGATTCACCCCCTCTTAGTAATCCAACAATTGGTATCAAAGAAGGTTCCTTCAGAAATAATTTTAACCACTGAAAGGTAGATCATGGAGAGAAAAAACATGTATAAAAATGAAATACCACAGTTTGATGGACATAAGTATCTATTTTGGAGAATAAGGATGAAATATTATATACATGCACATGGATTTTAAATTTGGAAATCAGTTGTAGATGGATACAAAGAACCAACAGTTTTGCCCACAAATGAAAGAGCAATAAAACTAGGGAAAAATAATTCCAAAGCCACAAATGTACTTCTGAATGGTCTTTGTGAATCAGTTTCCACCAAAGTTATACATTGTAAATCTGCTAAAGAGATTTGGGACAAGATTCAAAATATTTATGAAGGAGATTCAAAAGTCAAAGCAGCAAAGCTTCAAACTTACAGAGGTCAGTTCAAAAAACTAAATATGAAGGAATATGATTATATTGTGTCTTACTTCTTACGAGTTGATGAAACAATAAATGAAATCATAGGATTGGGAGAAGAAATTAAAGAATCTTTAATTGTTCAAAAGGTACTAAGATCTCCCCTTATGAGATTTGATCGTAAGATATTGACACTAGAACAAAGAGAAGATATAGAATCAATAAGGATGGATGAACTACATGGAATCTTCACATCATATGAAATGAGAACTAAATAGGAAAATCCAGATATAAAAGAAGCACATTTCAGAGCATCCAAAAGTTCAAAGAAAAAGGGAAAGCAAAAGGAAAAATAGCATAGCAGCAACAATGACATCTCAGAAGATGATGAAGAAATGGATAACTTTGTCAGAAGATTGAGAAAGGGAACCAACAACATATATAAAGGTAAGTTTCCTTTTATTTGTTTTAATTGTGATGGTATTGGTCATTTTGCTAAAAAATGTCCTCATAAGAAAAATAAGAGTAATGATGAATATTACTCAAATAGAAAACAAACATATAAAGGAAAAAGAACCACAAATAAAGTTTTCAAGAAAAGCTTATGGACCAAAGAAGACATCTCATCATCAGATGAAGATAAAATCGGTGATAGTGAGACAGAAGAAGTTATATTCATGGTAGTAGAAGACTCTAACAAAGAAGACACCAAAGAAGAATATGAAGAGGCCGAAGAAGAATATGAAGAGGCATAAGTTAACTACCAAGAATAATTGTTGTGTGCCATAGAAGTTATAAGAAGAGAAAAGAGGAAAAGCAAGAAGCTACAAGCATAAATAGAACAGAAAGAAGACACTCAGGAACTAGATCAAATGATCACAAATTTGAAGGTTCAAATAGAAGAAGATAAAATAATTGAAGAAAAACTAGAAGAAAGAGACAGGATCATTGGAAATTTGGAAGCAGAGATTGTCACATTAAGAAAGGATATTCAAAAGAAAAATATGCAGAACAACTCAAAATTTTTGGATGACAATATCAACAGTCAAGAACCTCATCATGACAAGTCCAAAATTGGATACAATCAGAAATAAAATGGATCAATCTCCAAAACAACATAGCAAGAAACATATACAAAAATTTATGCAGAAACATTCAAAGGGGATATGAGTATCTACAAGGAAGATTATAGGGACACTCCTCCACCGAGAAGATTCAAATTTCAGAATCAGCAACCGATAGATAGCACTTACAAAGAAGGATTGAAAAGAGAAACTCATTTCAGAATATCTTCATTTCCCAAGTATCAAACTATATTTTTTGGTTTATGTTATGCATGTAATAATTTTGGACATAAAGCTATGAATTGCAGAGATAAAAGAAGGAACATAAAAAACTTTGAAATTCACATACAAAGGGGTTATCCAAGAAGGTGGAGTGAAACACAAAGAATAAATTACAACATGTTTGAATCACTGAGCACTGAAGTGCAATGCTACAAGTGAAACAAATTTGGACACATAGAAAACGATTGCAAAATGATAGTTCTTCCTACAAAACCACAACAAAACCACTGTTAATTTTTCAAAATCCCACCCAGTTTCAGTCTCACTGAATTTTCTACTAAATTTAAATGCCAAATTCAGTTTCAGCACTGTTTCATCATATGCTACAGCGGTGTTTCGGCATCTGCTCACAGTGGTGTTTCAGCATCATGCCACTAGCTTCGTGACTATGTTTCATCATATGCTACAGCTGTGTTTCGTGACCAGCTTTTCATTGGTGTTTCTCAAAGATCGATATAAGCATGTACTGGTGTTTCCTCTAGTGATCCGCTTCACGGGGCTTTGTTTCAAAGACGATATGCTACAAAATTGTTTCAAAGAGACGCATCGCAGTATTTCAAAGATATACCAAGACTGGTGTTTCAAGATATATTCTCAAGATTCTGCTTTATACCGCTATAGCCAAGATAAGCTACAACTGTTTCAAAGATCTAAAACTTAACAAAAATAAATTTCAGAACTAAAATAAATTTCTGTAATAGAAAACATGAGGATAATGAACATCGCTTTCAACTGTAAATTAAATATCAAGAATATGAAACTCTAAAACAAGACAAATATTTTCTACCTAACTTCTAATCTCTGGAAAAACCCGCAATGGGAAACCAGTGAGAGAGGGGATTTGTATTATTTATGAGCTTCGAGAAATTCTTTTTATTTTCATCTTCGGGATATTTACACAACTTATCCGACATTCTCCTCGTAGTTTTTCTCACTGGAACTTAAATTGCATAACCCAGACGTAATTTATGTCGGACCTGACCGTCATCAAATTCGCTCCAAACTCGCTAAGATTCAATTTTGTTCCACTCCATGCCATTCAGCAACCTTGGAATGCATACCAATGTTCTAAATGTCAGTTTCTTTCTTCACCGACTTCTCTTCCTTTCTTGTTCTCTCAACAAGAATGCTTCACCTCCTCTCTTCTTCTCTCAACAAGACTGCTGTTGCATCTTCTTCTCTTGGCATCTCACCAAAAAGTCTCTTCACCAAGATTTCTCTTCAACTCCCCTTTCTCTCTTTAACTACCGAACAAGTTCTGCATTTGTCTTCAACAATCAACCCACATGAGGGAGGAGAGTTTTCAATCAATGGCTGAGTTTTAGATTATTAGATGGGTGGTCGACTTTGTGTCTCTTCACCACCCCTCACTTTAATCATAAAGTTGTCTTTAATTTGCATCTCACAAATTAATTGACTACAACTCACATTCGCAATTTCTCCCCCTTAGGGCCTAGGAAGAGAAACACTTGCCTTGGTACATACTCTAACACTCCCTCATACCGAGGAAAGTGTTACTTCACCACTCCAAGCTTGTCCCCAAAAAATACAAACTTGCCTCTGCCTAATGCTTTGGTGAGTATGTTTGTAACCTGCTCTTCTGTAGATATGTGTTGTAGCTCCACATCTCCTCTCTCAACATAATCACGGATGAAGTGATATCTAATCTCGAGCATGCTTAGGGACTGGATCATGAAAAACCTGGATTCTCCGAGAGTTTAATGCAACTCGATTATCACAGTAAATCACAGGCCTCGGCAACACCTAACAATCCACCAAGATCTTATGTAAGCTAGTGCTTCCCACACCAGCCTCACGACTAGTCAGTTATATACTGAAATGGCCAACCTGCCAGTTTTCACCGGGACTTACTCTCCTGACCGAATCCAAGATAATAACCACATCCCAATCCAAAGCAACACCTCAAGTGCTTTTCTCACACCGACACATTCAGCCCTAATCGGTCTCAGATAGCCAACTTCTCAAAATTTGAACTCCATCTCCTCTATGATTGTCCAGACCATAATCTACCGTATCACAAAGATACCCGAGCACATGTTTTACCGCACCCAATGCACTCTCCTTGGTTCCACCATGAACCTGGGATCAGAGTGTTGGTCAAGAAAACAAATATCCGCCTGTATTGACCATTAAATACATCAATGACCCGGATCAATCCCGACGATATTAGCGGTGGAATCCAATTAACCGTGGACTCGGCATGAAGTTTCTTCCGCTTGGTAATCATGGAGTGGCTTCGGCCCTGGCCCCATCCGGAATCAAGCCAGTAATATACCACACACACATACTGTCCTGTAGAAGATAAATCAGGTTCCCTACAACTTCCAATCCCAAAAGTAATGCATCAATCCAATAACCGGCTATCTCAACTCCGGCAAGGCTCTGTACCGCCGATGAGTCTCTCTCTCGTAATAAAAGGTCATCTGATATACGGTGAAGAATGAGAGGATCCCTTCCAACCATAATGAAGCAGGGTTGGGATCCGGCCACTCTTCTCAAAACCCAACCGCCGCAAATAGGCATTCGGCTCAAGCTCTGGGAGCTTGTTTCACTGCATACAATGCCTTCTTCTGCCTGCAGACACATGAGACTCTTTCCAATGCACCTCGAAGCCCAATGGATGCTCAATATGTACCTCCTCCTCAATAAGACCATTCAGCGGTCTTCACATCCATCTGTGGATCTTCCAACCCATCTCTCACAGTAATGGAGATCACTGTCCTCGGGATCGGTATGTAACGGTAACCCATCATTTTAAAGTGTCTCATCAGTCGCACTTCTCAACTTGTGAAAACCCCCCAGCCACAAAGTGATTTCATAATGTCGCCATCTCAAGATGTTTTAGCTTGTGGGAGCCACTTGGAAGTCACCACTCACCTCCCCTCAGGTCTAGGAACACCTCTGCATTTGCTTCGCGATTGAATTGTACTCTTCCATCATGGCATCTCTCCATACCGCCTACTAGTGGCCTCCTCAAAAGTGGAAGGTTGCTCGACTCGACACCGCTTTCACCATCGCGATGTAGTTTAAAACCTTCTGGGAGGTTTGGTATTTCCTCACCGGGCCCCTTGATTCCCCACCGAACCCTCTGCGGTATCACTCAAAGTGTCTTGAGCCACTTGGGCTTCCTCCTCCTCCTGCAGTGTCCACGAGGGGACTCTCGCCTCGCTCAACCCCACCGCTGAAGACAACATCCTGTGACCCCGGCACTGATCCCTGAAACCCGCGGGACGGTAGCCCGGCGTAACTCATGGGCCCCTCACACCCAAACCGTCAGGTCCCAATCAGGTCACTGTAGTCTCACAAGGGCTCACCTCACTGGTGATGAAGATCTGTCACTTCTCTCACCCCTAGACTTCCTAAAGGCTCCTCCTCCTGTCTGACATCCCTCCTCAAGACAAATTTCAAGGAAGGAAGGCTGTAACACGGAGTCTTTGAAGTCTCACTGTGACCCAACAAAGATGCCTCTCTCTCTCGCCATGGTCTTTGTCCCTCTTCTCTCGAAGGGATATAGGAATATGGTGCACCCAAAAACTGGGGTGTCTCACCTCAAAGCTTCTTCCTTTATATTTTCCTGTAGAGTCAGTCATGTTCTGCTCAGAGACACCCCTCTGTCACAGATAAACCGCAGTAGCATGCCTCTCTCACCATATAGAAATAGTGGCGTTTCCATCATGTAGCAGCGGCTCTGCAGCCTAACAATGGCCCCTGCTCTTCCTCTTCCCCTATTCCGGTCATGGTTGTAAGGGAACAAATAACCTCCCGATGCCCCTCTCCACGAATCCATAAACTCCTTGAGGTATACTCACCCCCATTGTCCGATTCAGACTCCATTTTCTTCCCCTGTCTGCTCCTCCACAAGAGCTCTGAACTGAACTGGTCAAGACCTCGTCCTTGGTTCATGAAGAAAATCCAAGACTTCCGAGAAGTCATCAATGAATACACAACATAGTATAGGGATCCAAATAACTATCAAGACATCGCCACATACATCTGAATGTATAAGATCAAGTATTCCTCGCCGGCCACTGCCACCCATTTAAAAAGTGCCTTGGTACTTTCCACGCACCCTCTTGTACAACTCATGGTGTGCTCAACTGAACTGAACTCCCGCTTCACCATCTCCCTAATCCGCAGAAGCCCCATGGTAAATAAAGCATCCTCCCGTGCCAAGATCTCACATAGAATTACCGCCACGGCCGGTAGAATGAATCAATGCTCTCACCGGGTCAACAAGAACTTGCATACCTCATGTCTAGTACCAATCACTTTAACTGAAGTGATGCTAGACCCCTTAGGGAAAAGGAGCACCTGCTCATCACGGAACAAGACCTCATTTCCCTTCTCCTCAATAGTAGAACTGATTAAGTTCTTCTTCAAGCCCTCAACATAAAGAACCTCTGTCAAAATCATGGGAGTAAAGACCAAATGATACTGCCCCATAACTACCACCTCCTGGCCATCTCCAAGCACTACCTCTACATCTCCACACCGACTAAGATCTGTCAAGTGCTCACAAAATGATGTCATATGGCGAGAGGCACCACCGCCAATATACCAAGTATCCGTGAGTAGTGGTCCTCGATGATAGAGACTACCGCAATCAAGGAAAATTCCTGTCAAACTTGGTGGAAAACTTTTCCACCTTCACAAGCTCTGTTTGTTTCTTCTTCTTGTTTGACACCGGCCCGCATAGTGCCCAACTTATGGCAAGCAGCACTTGACTTTGCTCGTCTTTCTTCCCTTCTCACCCCTGGTTTTCGGCCCTCCCTTTGGACCCTTTCTCTCAACTTCTTCTTGCTGGTGGTAGTAAGAGCTACATTCTCCTCCTCATGACTAGCGGATGAACTGCTATGTACATAACCTCTCCGGGTCTCCTCCTCAACAAAGTCATCCCAAAGACTTCCCAACCTGAAGATTCTCCCTAGCACAATGCCCTCCTACAAAATGTTCTTCATTGTTTTGGAAACACCATTCAATGTCGTTCTCACAAGATCACCGCTTACCTATGGTCACGTTTCCAAGCTCATCCCTCACCCGGAGTCAATCTTAGTAAGGTGTATAGACCACATTTTCTTCTCTTGGTCATTTTGTGGTGATGTGTTCTTGGTTTTCCCCTCAAAACCATTCTCTGCTCTATTTTGTACTGCACAATTTAGTCAAAGACTCCCACACATCTCATGTGCATTTGTCTTCCCTGCCAAGAATTCAAATGATCCTTGATGGTATCAAGAATAAATTCAGCCTTGATACTCTTCTTATTATAGGAAGAGTAGCATCAGTAGGTACAACAACAAGATGAGTAGTGGTATTCTCCACAATGTCCTTGCAATAACTCGCTCTTTCAAAAGCAAGATCATCCTCTCTTCCAAGCACCAAAATTCACGCCCCATCAAGTCTGTCTTCAAACCTCAAACCAGTAGCCATTGACCCTCTTCCGCTGAAAATAACAAATTCAAAAGACCGCCTCCTCGGTGAAGTGATCGGCCGCTCCCTCTTTCTCTGGCTTGCTGAAATTTCTTCTCAACTCACCATACCATGTTAATTTTCAAAATCCTGACCCGCTTCGGCCTCATTGAATTTTCTACTAAATTTAAATGCTAAATTCAGTATCAGCCATCATATGCTACAAATGGCAGTTTCTAAGATTCTTCACAAGTAGGCTTTCAAAGACGAATATGCTACGTACCGGTGTTTCAAAGATTCCGCTTCACGGTGTTTCACCAAGATATGCTACCGTGTTAGACCGTCAAAGATCAGAGCCTCAAGATATCAAAGACTGGTGTTTCAAAGATATACCAAGATCGGTGTTTCACTATGCAACAAGGGTAGCCAGCAAGCTGTACTATATCAAAATCCTAATGTAAAATAAATTTCTCGAACAGAAATAAATTTCTTTAATTGAAACATGAGGCTAATGAACATCGCTAACTAGAATTAAATAATATCAAGAATAGTGCAAACTCGTAAAGATGACAAATATTTTCTGGCCTAACTGACTGAAAACCAATAAGGAAAACCAAATAGAGAGGGATTTGTATTATTTATGAGCTTCCTCGAGAAATTCTTTTTACAGCATTTTCATCTTCTGATATTTACACAACTTATCTGGACAATCCTGTAGCTTTTCTCCTCAATCTCTGAACTTAAATTGCATAACCCAGAATTCTATGTTGGATCTGACCGGCCACGTAAATTGCCTAAAACTCGCTAAGATTCAATTGCTCCACTCCATGCCATTCGCAACCTTGAATGCCAATGTCTGCAAATTCTTCTTTCTTCACCACTTCTCTGCTCTTCTTTGTTCTCTCAACAAGAATGCTTCAAATTCTTGTTCTCTCAACAAGACTCAACAAGTGCATCTTCTTCTTCTTGGCATTTCACCAAAAAGTCTCTGGCCTCTCACCAAGATTTCTTTCAACTCCCTCTTTAACTACCAAGAATGGTGCTACTTCCATTTGCCTTAATCAACCCCATGAGGGAAGGTGAGGAGTTTTCTAATCCAATGGCTGAGTTTAGATGATGGGTGGCTGATACCTTTGGTGTCTCTCACCTCACCCCCACCACTTTAATCATAAAGTTATCTTTTAATTTGCATCTCACAAATTAATTTGACTAAGACCCATATTCGGCAATTTCTCCCCCTTAGGGCCTAGGGAAGAGAAACACTTGCCTTGGTACATAATTTAACAACCACAACAGTCACAGACAAGAACCTTAGAAGAGAACATGTATAAGAAAGAAGGATCAATATAGCAATGAAGAATTCACACTTTCTCTACAAGATAAGAAGAAGAAACATTGTTGGTATGTTGACAATGGCTATTCAAAACACATGACAGGCGATAAAAAACAGGTTTCTTACATTAATAAAGGAAAGAGATGGATCAGTCTCCTTCGGAAATGATGATTCAACTAAAATCATTGGAAAAGGCACAGTCATAATTGGAAACAAGAATACCAAGGCAGAAAATGTTCTACTAGTAGAATATATGAAACATAATCTTCTAAGTGAGTCAAATATGTGACCAAGGTCATAAAATTACTTTCGATTCACAAAAGTGCGAGATAAGAAAAGAAGGTTCAGGAAAATTGATTGCAACAACTGCAAGAACTTCAAGAAACATATATGTACTAAGTGAAATTGGAAATGGAAAGTGTTGTCTAGGAAAAGAAGATGAAAGTTGGCTATGGCACAAAAGAATGGGTCACATACACTTTGATAACTTTGTCAAAGTCAACAAAAATGAATAAATTAGATAAATTCCCTAGATTAGGAAACCAACCAAAACTTTATGCAAGCATTGTCAACAAGGAAAGGAAACAAAGACCAAGTTTAAATCAAAATAATATTCAACGACAAGAGAACTGGAAATTGTGCATACTGATCTAGTTGGACAAACTACAACAAAAGGTTTAAAATGTGAGAAATAATTTATGTAATTAGTTGATAATTATACAAGAATGAATGTAGTTTTATTTCTCAGGAATAAGTCAGAAGCTTTTGAAAAATTCAAGGTTTACAAGGAAATGGTTGAAAATGAAATGGATTCAAAAATCAAATGTTTGAGATATGATAATGGAGGAGAGTTCACTTCAAAGGAATTTATGGACTACTACAACATGAATGGAATAAAAAGGAAATTCTCCATTGCTAGGACACCTCAATAGAATAGAGTTGTTAAAATAAATAACAGGACAATACAATACATGGCTCAAACAATGTTAATGGATTCCAAATTGACAAATATATTTTGGACACTTGTAGTGCATACAATGGTTCACATTCAAAACATAATAATTCTCATTAACAACAATGACAAAACTCCCTATGATCTATGGAAAGGAAGACCAACAAATGTGAAGCACTTCAGAGTATTTGGAAGCAAATGCTACATCAAAAGAGAAGATGGAAGAATGGGAAAGTTTGACTCTCGTGTGGACAAAGGAGTACTTGCTGGTTACTCAAGTACAAGGAAAGAATACAAGTGTTACAATTTGAGGTTCAAAAAAGTTGTGGAAAGCATCATTGTAACAATTGATGAAACAGGGGGACGAGAATTAAAGGAAGATGAAAATGAATCAATGGAACAACTTTATGAAGAAAAAACAGAAGGTGAAGAAGAAGTAGAAGGGGAAGATGAAGAGGATCAAACAGAAGTAGAATATCACGTTCAAAAAGTTCCTCCAAAGACACTTAGCAAACGAGTATAAAAGAATCATCCTTCAAATCAGATTATTGGAAACAAAGATACAAAAGTTGATACTAGAATAAGAATCCATTCACCAAAAAAAACGCACCTAGCACTCTCATCTACGATTGAACTAAATTTTTTTGAAGAGGCCAACAAGGATGAATTTTGGAATAAGGCCATGGATAAAGAATTGGATCAAATAGAGAAGAATGACATTTGGGAATTGGTTCCAAGACCAAAGAATAAGAATGTGATTGGCACAAAGTGGGTATTCAGAAACAAATTGAATGAAGATGGGTAGGTTACAAGGAAAAAATATAGATTGGTATGTAAAGGATACACACAGGTTGAAGGAATCGACTTTGAAGAGACATTTTCTCCAGTTGCCAGAATGGAAGAAAACTGATTAGTCCTAGCTTATGCATGCTCCAAGAATATTAAAGTGTATCATATGCACGTGAAAATCAACTTTTTTGAACGAGGAACTTGAAGAAGAATTCTACATTGAACAACCAAAAGGATTTCAGTTGATAGAGAACTCATATTATATGTGTAAATTGAAGAAGGTCTTGTATGGTCTAAAACAGGCTCCTAGAGCATGGTACTCTAGACTGGATAAATATCTACAACAGGATGGGTTTAGAAAATGAAGTGCAGACAACAACCTCTACATCAAGGTAACTCAAGATAGTGTTTTATTAATTGAAGTTTATGTTGATGATATTATCTTTGGAAGCAATGATGACAGGTTAAGACAAAAAATTACAAAGGATATGAAGAGTGAATTTGAAATGTCATTACTCAAAGAACTATCCTTGTTTTTGGGTCTTCAGATACGTCAGAGAAACCAAGGAATTTTTATTTCTCAAAATAAGTATATCAGAGAAATGCTAAAGAGGTTCAGAATGGAATATTGCAAACCAATTACCACTCCTATGGAAACCAGTTGCAAGTTGAGCAAAGATAATGATTCAAAGTATACAAACTAGGGGCAATACAACTCAATTATTGGTAGCTTACTATATTTGAAAAAATCCATACCAGATGTAATGCAGGAAGTTGCAAAAGTGGCAAGATTTTAAGAAGCACCAAATGAATCACATATGTTAACAGTAAAGAGAATTTTCAGATATCTGAAAGGAACATAAGAGATTGGATTATGGTATCCAAAAGGAAAATATCTATCACTTATTTCCTACACAAATGCAGTTTGGGTAGGTTGCATTGATGACTAACGAAGCACCAGTGGAGCAACGTTCTACTTGGGTGAGTGTTTAGTATCATGGTTAATCAAGAAAAAATCACCAGTATCCTTATCTACTGCCGAGGCAGAATATATTGCAGCAACAACATGTTGTACACAAGTTCTATGGATGAAAAAAACTATGAGAGATATACAGGTTGAGTATGGTGATCCCATTCAAATCTATTGTGATAATACAAGAACCATTAGTATCTCAAAGAACCCGGTGATTCACTCCAGGAAGAAGAACATTCCAATAAAGTATCACTTTCTACATGAACAGGTTGCAGAGAAGAACATGAAAGTTGAATACGTGGGCACAAAAGAACAAGTGTCATGCATCTTTACAAAAATGATTCCAAGAGAAGCCTTTGAGTATCTTCGTCAGGGACTTGAAGTAATTTCTACTCCAAAATGAATGATTTTGAATGCTTATCTCTTATGTCTTAGATATACATGAGGAAGCACCATAAAAAGGAAAGTTCAGGTTGGAATATTAGTTTTAGGAAGTGTTCAGTTAAGGGGAGTATCCCTAAGGATAGTTTAGTTAGGGGAAGAAACCCTAGATGGAAAGATACCTTTGTCATTGATGACAAAGGTAGAGAGATTTATCATATGAAAAAGTAAATGCAAAGGTAAAGGTAAATGGGGAGCATGAGTGAAATGACTTTAGTATTGCATCATAGTGTTTGCATCAATGCCAAAGGGGGATATTTTTGATTAATTGGGTTGGTTGTCATTGATGTAAACCCTTGAAGAAAGTCTGGTAGCACAATGGTTTGGGTAATGGAACCAAGTTTGTTTGATGGATAATTGTATGCGTTTTGATATATTTTCAGGTAATACTATTCCATATGGATAGTACATGTCATTCCATTTCTTGTGGCATGTGTAAAGTCACATAACTCCTCACAGTTAGAGAGTGATGGCCATGTGAAGTTGGAGAAAGGTTTGGCTAATGGACCCAAGTTTATTTGATGGATAATGTTATGCATTTTGATATATTTGAAGGTAACAATATTCTATATGGATGGTACATGTCATGTCATTTATAGTGGTATGTGGAACGTCGCATAAATATTCACGGTCAAATAGTTATGGCCATGTGAAGTTGGAGAACCCTCTTGAGTCATCTAGAAGCCCCAAAAGGTCAAAGTAGTCAAAGTGGTTTAAGAGATTTTAGAATGTAGATAATAAAGTGAAGTGATGAGTGTACTATAATTCAAAGTGAATACAAAATATAATATTTAAATAATAAATTTAATGGAGAAATTACTAAGTTTACAAGTGGTTAGAAGTGGGTTGACCCTAAAATAAGGAAAGTGGGTTACAATGGTTAAAAGGTAACCCCTTGAGGAAGCTACATGAAAGTATAAATAAGAGGAAGGGCTCTCTCATTTTAATCACACTTGATCATATTGAATATATATAGGTGACTAAGGTAACCAAAGTATATCTACGCCGACTTTAAGAGGGAATGTGAAGTAAAGAAAGCCAAAATTCAAGGGAGGATAAATTCTTTTGATGATGCTTTCTAAGGTATGTTATTTATAGGTCATCTCACCATTTTCGCAATAATTTTTTTTATAGAATGATTCAGACCATGAAATTGGAAGGCCATTGAGAAAACATATCCAAGTAGTTGTGATACAAATTTCATCTGGTGGGTAGTTGTATTTTTGGAGTTACACGTTGTGGAAAATAAGGTTTGTGGATAGTACTGAAACTAGTCTAAAACATGTGTTTTGGGTAAAAACGTCATAACTTATTCATAAAGAATCCAAATTCAGTAATACCAGACGTATTGGTTAGAGTAAAATCTTTAGTATTCTATGTACAATTTTCAGATCCATAAAACAAATATTCCATGCGGGGCATGCTCTACAAGTTTTCTCTCTAGAATAAGTGAGAATTCAACAAGGTATGCCATTTTTCCTATAACTCTGTTTCCGAGAGGTTCCAAGTAGTGAAATATGGAGGAATTACATAAACGACACTAAAGAACATTGTGTGTCATTTTAAGATCTTTATTCATTATGGGTACATAGTTGTGATTATTTCAAGTTAGGGTTGTTTACTAATCCAAAACTAGTCATGTGAGACTAACGTACAACTTGAGAAAATGCTAGTCTCTTATTGTTAAATTTAAGGAAGGTTTGCAGGTATGTGATCATATACACCGGGTCTATTACAGAGTTACAAATCATATTTGGATGATGAAATTGATGAGGGATTTTGGTTGAGGTACATGTTGGGTACATGATTGAGACAAGTAGTTTATGAGTTGGAACATACATGAGGTGTATAGTTGATGATGTTGGTACATATTGATGATTCATAGTTTAGGTGTATTTGATGCATTATTTGTACATATTTGGTGCATGGTTGATGCACTCGTTGATGGTACAGGTTGGTGCATGGTTGATGCACTTGTTTATGGTACATGTTGGTGCATGTTTGATACAATTGTTTATGGTACAGGTTGATTGGTATAGGTTTACATCAGTATATCTCACAGTGATAGTGTGATAGTGGTTCCATCATTCTACTTTTATTTCAGGGCGGATGGATGGGGCAAGGACAGGTGGTTGTAGACACCTTCTGGTTGTATATGTAGAACATAGGGGGTTGTAGCTTCCTTCTGGTTGTAGCTAGAGAACTGGGGAGTTAGAGCTTCCTTCAGGTTGTATCTTAAGAAACTAGGGGGTTGGAGCCTCCTTCCAATTGCAACTAGAAAACAAAGGAAGTTGGTGCTTCCAATGAATGTAATTATTAAATACATATAAGAAAAATAATTACGTGGTTTTCTCCCACTTTGGGTTTCCACGTAAAAACATTGGTGTATTGTGTATGTGTATGATTGGTCATTTGTTCATTGTTTATTTACTCTGCAAATATTGGATGATAATTCTACATTGATATAATACTTGCATATTGTGGTTAGAAAATGACTGAATTTCTCTATTAGTGATTCACACCCCCTCTTGGTAATCAAACAGATAAGGAAAAAAATAAAGATGATTATGTCTGTAACATAAAGAGAGAGAATGAATTCCCAAGGATTTATAGGATAGAAATCTAGAAGAGATGAATAAGTAAAGACATGTAGGGATAGTCCTTAGTTTAATATTATTGTCACCTATACTTCTTATACAACTGAAACATCTACACTTCCCCCTTATTTTCCTCCATTCACCTTCACTACGCCTAGTAATATTTCACTCAGTATCTGTCACATTCCCAGTTCCATACCTAGGCCCCAATCAACCTCGATGACATCTTAGGCCACCAATTCCTAGGCCCCATGAAAGACAACAATAATAAGACTATACAACAACAAATGCATGAGCTATTAGTAAATGAAAAAGATCATGACAAGCTACTAACAATATTTAATTAGGGTATATTACACATGGAAACTATGGAGGAAATAAATGGTGAATCCTAAGACTTATCATAGGCTCAATATTATATAACAATTGGTTGTTCTTTGGATTTGGAGAAACTACTCCTTATGGGACAAATGGACTTCTTTAGGGAAGCCCAAGAGGGTGCATTTCATGGATACAAAAAGGATGTTACATAAATATTGAAGTTATAAAAGAAGGTTTATAAACTATAGAATGAGTTCAAAGATAAAATTGCCATATTGAAACATAAAATATATTCTCATAAAAGAGATAAAAAAAATACAAAGCCTTAAAATCAAAAGCTAGTGAATATAATAGAGAGAATTTTACTTTCCAAACATGGCTTAGAAATTGAAAATTGAAAACTCCAACTAAAGTATGGATCCATAGAAAATATATTCACCTTCCTGATATAAAATATGAAAATGGTTGAGGGAGAGGTATTTTCCCCATAGTTTCCCATGCCAAGGAGGCCAGTTCCAACAAGGAATGATTGTAAGAGAAAATTGAGTAGGGAAATCTACTCAACATAAAGTTAGAGTTGGAAAATTAATTCCTAAGAAAAAGAAATTTAGTAGAGTTGGTTTCCCTAAAGAGAGATATAAAACACATATAAAAGGAAATCAAGTAATTCCAAGTAAGCATAGGGGAGAAATATAGAATAATTGCTAACTTGAAAATTAATCTACATAAAGTTGAATCATCACTTAACGAACAAGCCCAAGAGAGGAGACCCTAAAAAAGAAGGGATCAAATGAGTCCAAATTCCTTTGGGAAAAAAAGAGGATACAAACTAGGAATGCAACATGGGAATAGGAAAGGAGGGATATGATAGATATTTGATCATATCTATCACACATTATTGAAAATTGCTATAAATTTGTTGAAGTAGAACAATACATTAGAAAGGAAAAAGGTTTCATTATGATGAGAAATTATCATCATGAAGGGTGTTGAGGATGAGTTTTAAAGATTCAGTGATGAGGAGTTAGCAAGGATGGGAAGATTTCACAAAAATAATGTAGTGGTTGAAGCATAAAGTATTCCTAGCAAGGAGTGAGTAATAAAATATACCAAGAAAAAAACTACATTTTGTTCTTGAAATGATAGTAACATGAGGAAAAAGGTTAGGGAGTTAGTGGTACTTTGAATACCCAATCCATGGGATAATAATCAAAAGATTATTTCCGAGAAGAAGGTTTTTAAATATATTGATATAATGAGTGATTATGCTAGTTTGATGGAAAAATGGCCTTGTGGACCTATGCCTAATGATACCCTAATGATGCTTTGGATACCTTTTAAGATGAGTGTAGACATTAATGATCTAATATAATTCATGCCTCATGTTGGGATAATTAATTGACTTAATTTCTTAACATAAAATCATCAATTGAGGGGCATAATATTAAGGATGTGTTGGACATACTTCACACACACCTAAGATTTCTTTTTCCTAAGGTTTTCCCTATGTTTATTTGTCATTACCCAGTCTCCTACATTGTAGGGAGAATATTCCTTTTCCTACATTCTAGGGGAATATTCTCTTCAGTTCACACTTCAGTTGGATCAATTGAGTGGAGTCTTGATGCCACATTGGTTCCATCACCATGCAACATTCGGGTCATCACCATGCATCATTGGGGTCATCAATTAATTTTGTACTAAGAGGCTAGTTGACTTAGACTAGGTGGCAATTAACTTCCGTAACTACCGGTGTATGTCTAGATCACTCTAGAACACCACTATGGCGCATTGGATTCTCTTTTAGTGCACATTAGTTGATTTATACAGAGTATATCATGTGTAAATTATCTTTCATTCATTCAGTTGATACAATACATTTATTATCCCTCTCTTGTCTCCATATTTTATCATTTTTTTGCAAACTATGTATGTCCTTTGATAGCTATATCTTATTTGTAAAAGTTCATCCACATTTACATGGTATCAAAGCTGACGGATTTCTAGGAAAAAGACACAACATACTCTTTTGGCAGGTACCGAAGATTGAATAGAATAGGAAAATGGAATTTCTAGAAGAATTGATTCTTAGACCGTAAAATTTCTTTGCATGGAAGCACAAGATGGAATTGAATCTTTGAAGTAGAAAATTATACAGGATAACCATGGACAAAGCGACCGAACCCACATTAGCCATAGAAAAATCCAAGTATCTGAATCATATGGATGAAGCGTATGGAACTATTTGCAGTCTTATTTCTCCAAAGCTCGTCTTTCACATATCCTCCTTTAAAACCCTCAATGAAGTCTGGACCACCTTTGTAGGAATTTTTGGAAAAGAGGATGAAATGAAGGGACACGTGGTCGAGGTGGAATTGCTCACTTTGGAAACAAAAACCTTCGAAAATCTCCAAGATGTTTTTACCAAGTATAAGGATTTGTTGTCGCAACTCAAGGCTTGTGGGGTTGATAAATCTAAGCAGGAGAAAAAAATGGTTTTTACCATTCTTTCCAAACTTGTTCTAGAATACTCAGTGTTTGTATCCACATTTCATTTAGTTACGCTCGCCTCTGGAGCTACCCAGAAAATTCCCTCTCTTGATAAATTTATTGAGTCTCTGACGTAAGAGGAGAATAGGATCATCAATATGGGAAAAATCAAAGGCTTAGAGGTGCATGCCATTGTTTTGAAAGATGGTAGCAATCACCAAAATAAAAAATATAAAAGAAATACAAAAGGAAGGGACATGCAAATCGAAAGAAGGAAGGGCACTCAAAACCATTCAACGATTCCTCCATATCCATAGGTGGAAAGGGAAGAAAATGGGAGAAATGCACTTACTTCCAATGAGGATTCAATCTTGAATATGCATGCATGAAAAACTAGTTATATTAAATGGCACAAATACTTTAGAAAAACAACCTTGGAGATTTCATCCTTAACTTGGGTGCTAAGAAGAAGAAGCCAGAAGATCAAAACACCAAGAAAGGTAATTCTAGCCATGGTTTGATTTCCATTCACATATCTCCCGATGCTTGGATTGTAGATTCAGGTGCATCACACAACATGGAATCCAAAAATAAAGTCTACTCATCATTGGATGCATGCAAAGGCCCTCCTATTTTGATGGGGGGTGAATCTCCAGTCTAGGTCACTGACAAAGGAAGAGTTGAACTCACAAACGAGATCTTTGAGAATATGCTACATGTTCCCAAAATCTCCATCAATATTTTGTCCATGTATCAGATGAAAAAATATGGCACCGAAATGAGATTAATATTCACCCCTGATGTTGTAGATATCCATGACATGAAAACCAATTCCAAAGTTGCTACTAGTGAGGTAAATCATGAATCCAAACTCTACACTTTTTCTGAATTTTTAAACCAGATTCTGCATTATTGCTTATTCATGTTGATGAAAGGAGTAGGATATGGCACGAAAGGTTTGGGAATTTAAATTTCAAATACATAAAACAACTTAACAAGTAGGGAATGGTTGAAGGTCTACCTGACATCTACTTCTCCAAAGGAATTTGTGAGGGATGTGTACTTGAAAAACACCCTCAAGAGAAATTCGACAAAGCAAAGACTTATAAGGCCTCCTCTCCTTTGTATCTGATCCAGATCGATCTCATGGGCCATTTTATGCATCAATCAATTAGTAAAGCAAGGTACGTTCTCATTTTTGTTGATTATTTCTCATGCTACACCTAGACTTTATTTCTCAAGCACAAATCTGAAGTCTTTCAGGATCTCAAATATTTCAAATCCCTTGTTGAGACACAGTCAGGAAGGGAGGTAAAAGTTGTTTGAAAAAATAATGGGGGGGAGTATTTCAACCACGAGGTAAAAAATCCTCGTATTGAGGCCAGGATTCAGTTTCAGCACACAGTTCCCTACACTCCACAACAAAACAGAGTTGTTGAGCATAAGAACATATCCTTGAAATAGATGGAATCTTGCATGATGCATGCAAATTCACTTCCACATATATTATGGACAAGAGAACTTAATTATATGAACTACATCCAAAAAAAATCTCCCCATAGATATGTCAAGGATAATACCCCCTTTGAGGCTTCGAGCGGCCTCAAATCGGAAGTGACCCACTTCCATATATTCGGTTCATGTGCATGGGCTAGGATTCCCTCTAAGAAGAGGAAAGAAATTGATCCACAGTATAGAGTACATATTACTTGGATACCCAAAAAGTGTAAAGGGATACAAACTCATTGATCGCTCGACGAACCGGCTCATCATTGAGTGCAATGTCCAATTCAAAGAAAGTATCTCACATGCACCTCGAGAGCCACATGTAGACACTTTTATTCTTCCACCTGTCAGAGATGATGAACATGCACATGTCGATTATTCTTCAGATGTGATTTCTGATCTAGAGGATTCAAATGATTCAGATACCGAGTCAGTACAATCAGATGCAAAATCAATGCATGCAAATGCAGATGCAGAGCGACAGACGAGTCCATAGATGATTTTAGGCGCTAAATTTCACAAATGGGATAATTTTCCATGGTTTTTCTCAAAAAAAGATTTGCCAATTTCCATTTTTTCTAAGAACAATTTGCCTAAATTCCATAGAATAAAATTCTTTTACCTTAAAAATCACGAAAATTTGATAGAAACTATATAAAATCCTGAGAAATTTGAATTTTTTTACAAAATTATCGCCACACATTTTAGATTTTGCATATTAAGGACTAGTAATATTAGCCTACGTTTCTACATTTCAATACAAATTTTCATCCTTAAAATTATCCCTGGTCGAGGCCCTAGTGGTCCAAGACTACTCTTTAGGATGAAAGAGATCTTTTTCGGGATCCAATTGATACCAGGAGGACTCAAACTAATTTCAAGGAGCCTCCTCTTTCACTCACCACCACTGAATTGATGCCACCCAAGAATCTTTTCTTGGTTTAGTCTTCAGATCCAAATCCAAAATCCTATGGTGAGGATGTTGGGAATCCATTTTCAGAATCATCCACATGGAGGAGTACAAATCCCTACTTGAGAACCAGACTTGGGATCTGGTTCCCCTTCCTTTAGGAAGGAAACTTTTCAGGTGCAGATGGGTCTATAGGACTGAGAGTGCAACAAATGGAAAGATTAGAAGATACAAAGCCAAGCTAGTTGCTAAAGGCTTTCAGCAGGTGCATGACATTGACTATGACAAGAAATTCACTCCAGTAGAGAAGTTGGATTCCATACACTTGGAAATTTCCATTGCGGCAACCAAGGGATGGGAATTCCATCATATGGATGTGAATAATACATTTCCTCATGGATATCTCTCTAAGGAGATCTCTATGGAGTAGCCCTAGGGATTCATGCATGATTCATCTTTTGTCTGTGGACTGAAGAAGTCCCTTTATGACCTCAAGAAGGCCCCAAGGGCATGGTATTACAATATGGACTCCTACCTTCTATCATAGAACTTTGTACATTGTAATTCAGACCTGAACATTTACATGCTTAGGACGATTGATTCACTTCTTCTCCTAGTTTTGTATGTTGATTATTTGTTGATCACTGGTTGCTCGACTTCAATGATTATTGTAGTCAAGAGGATTATTTATGAAAGGTTATTGATGATGAACATGGGTCCACTACATTTCTTCCTTGGTCTCAATAGCATTCAAGATGCATCAGGCATCAAACTTTCCCAGGCCAAGTATGCATGACATCTCCTCGAGAGATTCCACATGACAGACTGTAATTCTTCCCTGGATCCTTTCCTATCAAGATTTAGACTTGAGGATGGTAGGGAAACTCCACTGGTGGAAAACACACTCTATAAACAACTAGTGGGGAGCTTGTTGTACCACCCACACTCCAGACTAGGCCTCTCCTATGCAGTTGGAGCAGTCTCTCGATTCATGCAAGAGCCACATGAGCTACATTTAAAGGATACAAAGAGTATCCTTTGATACGTACAGGGCCCCATCACCTTTGGAATTCACTATGCACCAAAATATACATTGGACCTCCTCAGGTTCATTGATTTTGACTGGGATGGTGATAAAATTGATCGCAAGTCCACATCTAGTTACTCACTCAGTCTGTGTTCTAGGACCATTTGTTGGTTGAGTAAGAGTTAAGTTGGTATTGTTCTATTTTCAGTCGAGGAAAAGTACATAGGGGTAGTTAACATAACCATTCATGTTATGTTGCTACAAAATTTTCTCACTGAGTTGAGCATTCAATTTCACCGACTGATCATCATCTAGTGTGACAACTAGAGCACTTTGAATTATGTAGAAATGTAATTAAGAGGAAACGGACGAAGCACATCGATATCCACATGCACTACATCCTGGAATTAGTACATGAGGTGATCATCGACCTGTATTTCTGTCCTTTAGCAGAACAGACTGCATACATCTTCACCAAGACCTTCACTGAGGAGAAGTTCCATTCTCTACGCAATCATCTTAGAGTGAAGGACACAATTTCCTAGCAACTGTTAGTTATTTTTGATACATTATACCTTCAGGGGGGGATTTCCCATGAGGATTTCCCTAATTCCTCGTTAGTGTCTCTTTTGTTTTCGAGTACCTAACATTGCATCGTTGCTGGGACACATTAATTTATTTATACTATAGTGATGTTCAAGTAATCTAGTTCCTATTGTTGATCCCCTCCATTTGACAATTTTTCATCCACCACCTCTTCCATGATACAATTCATCACCCATTTCCTCCATTTCCTTCACAAAGACTGCCTCCACTTCCTTCACAAAGATCGCCTCATCTATACGCATGGCCTTGGTTTCCAAACCAAATTTTATGATCACTAATCACCTCCAATGTGGGATTCGAAAAATCATTAGCTTAAGATCTTGCTTGGACTTTGAAAATCCTGAACCTGTAATTGATTTCAACATCAATAAGATTTCCATTCATATGTACTGTGTTCAAATGCAGTACTACCAAATATTTATATTTAATGTATCAAATATCCACTACTAAACGTTATAATATCTTGGCTTTTTTTATATTCTTGACACATGTGTGTTCTACTAGAATGCATTATCAAATCTATTTTCAATATTTTTTTCCAATCAAAGCTTATGATCACTCATCATCTGCAATGCAGACTTTGCAAACTGGTTTTCTAAATCTCTTCCTCTTTGCAAGCTAGTTTTCTAAATCTCTTTCCCAAACTTTGAAAATCCTCAACTTGCAGTTGAGTTCCTGCACTTGAGTTCAACGACGGTAATATTTTTTCTCATATGTGCTATCTTCAAATACAATCATTAAATATTTATATTAATGTATCAAATATTCACTACTAAACATTATAATCTCTTGAGTTTTTTTTTATATATTCTTGACACTTTTATACTAGAGGATATA
>SNQJ01S0015511.1:112645-126991 GCA_010110895.2 Picea sitchensis
CATTCCAGTAGTGTATGAAATTAAATAAATAATGGTAGGGAGTGGACTAGACTTGATTGGCCCCAGTTAGAAAAGACATGAATGACAAGTTCTTCCTATCTACTTACTTTCTCTGTTAATAAAAAGGAGAGTCAATAATAGAACCAACTTCACTTGAACTCAATGATAGGCACATGGTTGCGATAATAATTCAAATTCAAAATTTAACAAGTCCATGAATGACTAAGTTCAAATTCTAAGAAATATATTCTTTTTTTATATAATCATAAAAATATTATACAATATTAAAAACTCTTTTAATTCCAAAAAATATTATACAATATTAAATTATCTTTTAATTCCAAAAAATTCAAGCCAGAAATCTAGGAAATAATCTTCTATATTTTTGGTTGACTTTCATTGATGGAAAATTGGTAAATTTTTATAACTGGAGCAGAGCTTAACCAACTATTTACAAATATCTCTTTGTGTATACAAAAAGAGTTTAAAATATTTTTTCTAATTCATCAACATATATAATTTTTTTATATACATGTTAACAAAATTAAAAAACTCTTTTTCCAAACATACAAAAATATCGAATATAACTTACCATCTTAAAATTTGGAAAGTATGTATTGGCCATAGGAATGAGGTATGTTCCAACGATGGAAGAACGTGAAATGGAAATCTCCAAGACAAAGAATGCAAGGTGGAATGAAGGGCGGTCTGGTGTGAAACCAACCAACTAGTGGAGCTTGACAAAACTAGTCAGGGGAATAGGAATGCTTCTTTAGATTCCCTTCTCCCTACATGTAATGCTGATAACATAAATATTACGTGACTTAGTGTATTGTATGCTAATAGTCATTTGACTCGATAATCAATTAATCCAACTACTATACCTACTACCATAGTTGCGAGTTGCCACTAACTCGCGGCTGGTGAACGCTGAAAGACTTACGATCGATTAAAAAACTCTCGCGTTAAAAAAAATCCAGTAAAAACGCCATGCCCATGCATGAAGAAACTGTGAACTTCCCAGCCGATCACACAAACAGTGGCTAAATCCCACACAGAAAACAAACCCTCCACATCTCAGCCATGTAACCTCTACTGACAAAGGGATGAAGAATAATTACGCCTTTCATATTACTTTCGGGTAGGGTTTGAAACGGAGCAGGTGCTCACGAAAACAATTCCAACAGAGAATCCACATGAGGTAGAAAATGAAACGAATGAAACACCCTGACAAAATGAGGTAGATAATGAGAAGTGAAATGCGCTCATAACTGAGGTAGATAATGAAACTCGTGGACAATTGAAGAATTCCAAAAGTTAATCATTTAAACGTGGCAATCATACGATGTTACAGTAATTTCTTGATATGATTAGGTAATTGTTAAAAAGTAAATAGGTTAACAAATGCATTTATAAATGCAAAGAAGTTATCAACAATAACTTTGACTCGTTGATTTTGGAGGACGACTAAGAATATGCCAGCATCTTCAATGCATAAGCATCGGATTAGAATTTAAGATTAAAAGATCATTAATTGTGCCCATCTCCAATAGATATACGCCTTTTTGCGTAACTAGCACAAACGCTAACTTGCGGTTGGAGAACGCCGAAAGGTATTGGCTGGTAAAATTCCCACCGGGTAAAACACCTCAGTGTAGTAAAATTCCTCACCTAGTAAAAATATCCAGTTTAATTACAAAAACACCTAATTGATACAGTAAAAACACCAGGTTGTAAAAACACTGGGCTCCCCCACCTAGTAAAAATCTTCCTCTTAATTAAAAAAAAATTAATTGATACAGTAAAAACGTGAGGTTCATATAACCCAATAATAAGAAAACACATTATTTTAAAATTATGGATTTGTATTGAAAGAAATAGTTTTGAGAGACAAATTTAAGGACGTATGACTAAAAAATGAGTCCCGATTTACTCATCTATATCTAAAGCATAGAAGGCATTGTCCACTCATCTATTACAACAAGAATTTTGAATTATTATTATTTTTCCCCAAATTTCTAAATTTAGAGCCTTGTATTAAAGTCAAGGGCACTTGGGGCATCCTTGTTGAGTCTTCCAATTATTTTTGCAAAGACATACTTCTTTGTTTCCATATGTCCCAGGAGGAACACACAGATATTTTGCGCAACACTTTTGACAGAAAAACATGCACGACTTTCTGTGAGAAGTTGTTGAACGATGATATGAGCACCTTGAGCTGCACTTTGAATTAATATCCAATAAAAATACACCTATTCATATTAATTTAATTGTAAATGTATGATTAGTTCTCTATATAAGAATGCCAACACAAAGAAGAAACAAAATAGATCGAAGCTGATGGATGAAGACTTCCCTCACCAACTGGCCCTGAATGGAATAGATCGAACCTGATGGACGGACATTGCGCTCACCATACTGGCCCTAAACATACCAAATGTGGATTTCTTGTCAACTAGATTAGTAGTGATCAAAATATCTACCATGTTTGTAAACCTATAATAATAAAATATTGAAAAATATTTCTTACCCTCTGCATGGTCATGACTGAGCCGACTCCAACACAAAGAACACATAAATAACACGAGAGAAATTACTAGATGTGCACCCAAGGTATGGTATGAAGGTATGTTATGATTTGAGTGCATTTTGGATAATGCTAGGTGAGTATTAAATGTCTGTGGGTAGGTCATGGCATCATATGATGGTTCAAACATTTGAAACAAATGTGATTCTTAAAGATATAAATGTGGCTTGCATAGATATTAATCCTCCTTAATCATTTAAACGTGGCAATTATATATCCTTACAGTAATTTTATAATGTCATTAGGTAAATGTAAAAAGGTAAACATGTTAACGGATGCCTTCATAAATTCAAATAAGTTATGAACAATAAATCTGATGCATTGATTTTGGAGGATGACTAAGAATATGCCAACATATTCAATGCATAGCCATCATATTGGAATTTAAGAATGCACTTAGAAAAATGAGTCCTTTTGATCCGCTAATTTGGATTAGAATCGAAGGGTGAAACACTATTCTAAAGAAAAAAACTCCTCTCTTTATTCTTATATACCCATCAACAGAATCTACTAGATAAATAGAATCGACTTGATCACCTATTCCTATTGGTTACTTAGATACCTTTGTTCCTACTCCATATGCCTTTGTGTACGTTACTACTGTAGATGGTGCTGGCATGGTTCTTAGTAGTATTGAGATAGAACATTTGAAGGGGGGATATAATAAGGACCCTCGAGGAGGTGATATTCTGGGATAGTATAGGTCTAAAAATAGTGGATCGATTATCAAGCTCAATTTCCATCAAATAGTTGCGACAACAAAAAGTGAGTAAATAGTTGAAAGGAAAATAAATAAAAATATCTATAAGGTAGTTTCAATTTCCCTTTTAAGACATTTAAATTCATATAGAACCAACTGTAAACATGGTAAAATAGCCAAAATTATGTTTTAATGTATTCTTCATAACTATTAAAATATTTGTAAGATTAATGATTTTCATAAAAAAAAAAAAAAACTTCACTTATTAAAACTATTGAAGCTAAAGTAATTTTCAATAATTCTCCACACATTGAACTACATACCATAAACAAAAAATCTCTCTCAAACAGACTCACCTTCCGCATGGACAAAAGATAATATTTAACAGGTTACCATATGTAGACTAGAAGGCTTCCCCATGCATCATTCCTTTGCCATTGCTGTTAGCTTCACTTTCTCTTTAGCCACTAACTCATGGTCTTACTGTCTCAGGGTCTCTGGCTATTTCTCGATATTTCATGAAAGGTTTAAGGTGTACAAGAAAGATACATATTTTTTTACTTTATTTCTTGTTAAATGGAGTAATTTATCTCTTACTTGACCAAGATGATAATGGATAGGCATCATAAATGCACTTAGATGAGATAGGTGAATTTGAAATTATTAGGTAGGTGAAGGATGGAGTGTTCTAGAGAAATATCTAGTCTCATGTATTTTAAATTTGGTTTTTCATATGAATGTGGAGAAGAGATGAAAAAATCCATTGTTGTTGTATGTATGTGCGCCTCATCTTGAAATTGAACATGCTATTAGAGAAGGAATAATACTCTTCGAATATAGGAGAGAAATTTAGATGTTATTGTAGAGAAATTTGCAGCTTGAAAAATTTGAGGAAAAACTCTTCAAAAAATCATGTTTTTGAAGTCACTGCCCCGTGATTTTGTACAAAGAGCGACCAAAACTTGAGGTCTCCCCCATAGAGAATTCCATGGTTTGATCAGGTGCCAACACTTGTGAAATTTTAATTTATGCAACCGATCACGTGGAGGGTGTGAACAGGGAGCCACCAGGCTGAGAAAAGTTCTAGGTTTTCTCTATTTCAACAGAGGAAAAGGTATTTCGGTCAAGATATAAAACACAAAGGGGGAGTTGATTGTCAACAGTAGATTCATGGAGTCTAGTAGAAACCATGTGTTGTCAAGAGGACTAATTTTAACGGGTAAGAATTATGATGTATGGTCTATAAAAATGAAAAAAATTCTTCGGTCTAAAGACTATTGAGAAGAAATAGTTAATTGGTTCAACGAACGAGATTCATTACATATAAAAGGAAATACAAATGCGTAGATAAATTCTATCGAAGAACTCATGAAAAATGACAACAAATCCCTACGACTCATCCAACAAGGATTAGAGGAATATATTTTCCCCAAGGTAGCAGTAGCAGAACATACCAACAAGGCATGGGATAGTCTCGAAATATCCTATCAAGGCCCATATAAAGAAAAAAATGTGAAGTTGCACACACGCAAGAAGAGTTTTGAGACTCTTCAAATGAAGGACTCAGATTATGTGGATCATTTAATGAACCATGTGACGAGCATCGTAGATCAACTATGCACCCATGGAGAAGACGTTCACTAGGAAAAGGTCATTGAGAAGGTACTCAGAAGCGTTCCTCATAAGTTTAATATTGTCTTGGTCACCATAGCAGAGTCAAAACACCTTTCGACATTGACTATTGAAGAACTCATGGGATCTTTGTTAACTCATGATAATAGGTTCAATCAAAATATTGAATGTTTGGAGAATTCATTACAGTCTCAGGCCTCCATAAGGAGAGGTATAGGTCGAGGGAATAGAAGCAGAGGAAGATATCAAACAAGAGCGAGGTCTACCTCAAAATACTCAGAATATAGTGAATAGTCAGAACAACCAAATATAAACTCTCATAACCAAAGGGGGAGAGGAAGAAATTTGAATCATCCAAGGTGGACTAAAAAAACAAGGATCCAATGTTATTATTGCAATAAATTTGTTCATTATGAAAGTGATTGTAGAAAGAAGCAAACATATCTAAATAGGGGCAGTGCTAATGTTACAAACACTGAAGAAGGAACATCTGAGTCAATGTTCTTCTTATGCCAAGTTACAAAAGAAACAAGCCATAGTCATGACCTATGGTTGTTGGAAAGTGGCTACAACAATCATATGATAGGTAATAAATAAATTTTTTCTAGTTTAGATAGCTTTGTCACATCTCAAATTAAATTGTGAGATGATTATCAAAAGAAAGTTTTAGGAAAGGGTGTAATTTTTGGATTGAATGAACAAGATGAAAAGAAGGATATTCATGATGTTTATTATGTATATGTTCTTGAACATATATTATGAGTGTATGGCATATGAATGAACATGGTTATAAGGTCATTTTTGAATGTTCCAAGTGGACAATATTGGACAAACCACCCGGTAAGAAAATCATAGCTACAATAGAAATGACCAAAAATAGAATGTTTCCTTTGATATTGAGAAATGTAAATTTGTCATAGTCATATGCCCAAAATGTATCAAACTCATATGATACTTGGTTGTGGCATATTAGATATGGTCATTTACCATTTAATACTCCCAGTATTTTACAAAATAAGTATTTTACAAAATAAGTCTATGGTAAAAGATTTTCCCATTATAAATGAACAGAAAAACTCTTGTGAGAGTTGTGTTTTGGCCAAACACCAAAGGGATAGTTTTCCCGATGCTTCTTATAGAGAAAACGAACACTTTGAGATGGTGCCTACAAACCTTTGTGGTCTAATCCAAACTTAGTGAATATAAGGAACTTTTTATTTTCTAACATTGGTTGATGATTTTAGCAAGAAAGCTTCAGTGTATTTTCTCAAGCACAAATCAGAGACATTTGAAAAATTCGAAGAATTTAAATATTTGACAGAGAAACAAAGTGGGAAGTACATCAAAGTACTCATATCAGATCGAGGAGGTGAGTGTTACTCCAAATAATTTGCATCATATTGCAGGAAGCATGGGATCAAGAGGAAATTTACCACAATATACACTCCACAATAGAATGAAGTAGTTGAAATGAAGAATCAGACAATAATGAATATGGCTAGATGTATGTCGAAGGCCAATAATTTTCCAAATGAATACTGGGGTGAAGCAATGGCATGCTCAATTTATATTTTGAATTTTTCACCAACTAGTAGTGTCAAAACCCAATCTCTCAAGAAACTTGGAATGGTAAGAAATACAGTGTTTCTAATTTTAAATTTTTTGGTTGTGGGGCTTATGCTCATGTTCCTGAAGAGGTGAGGAGAAAGATTTATGATAGAAGTGAAAACTTCATATTTGTTGGATATATTGAGCAGTCTAAAGCATATAGTCTATACAATCATGTTACTAAGAAGTTGATAGTAAGGGAAGATGTTCAATTCCAAGAAGATAAATCTTGGGATAATAAGAAAAATAAATAATTGTATATCAGATTCCTTCTATACATGATTCCTCCATATTCGCTGTTGTTAATTGTTGTGCACGTGTGTCTTTCACATGCCCAAGAATTGAGCGCGAAATAACTGTACCACCTATTTATTATTATGCTGGATTTGTATCTCGGATTCCATTGAATCAAATTAACAGTGAATTTCAATTTGGAATGCTGAGAAACATTAGCTCATAATTCTTTGAAAAGCAAGTCAGATGTTTGTAGTAGGCAATCGTAACTGTAAAATAATTGAGAATCAGAAATACCGATTATTCAATACGATTAATATTGATAATCAGTATAAATTAACTCCAATATGAAAATCAAGCTTTACAAAGACCACATACTTCATTTATTCCGGTGAGAGGAAGAACTGTAGGTAAGAATATCCAACATGAAAATTTAAATCTATTATTATTACAAGGCAACAAAAAAGTTATTCATTGATAATCCAAAGCAGTGAGAAATGTTAGCAGCACTGAATATGGGTTCCCGCAAGTTCCTTATTATTAGAAATAATAATAACAACATTCGATATATATACATAAGAACAAGAGGTTTCTTGCGCAATCGAATCTCTATCTTGATATGGTTTGGTTGGCTGGGAGACTCGAATCTCGAATATTTAATTGAATGGATGGGAGACTTCGATTATGTGGAGTGGTAGAACCATGCCTATGCTTCTAGAAAATAGCGTGTCTATGCTTCTGGACATAATTTCGTTTGGTAACATAATTATTCGTGATTTACTTTATCCATGACTTGACTTGACTTCACATAGGAAATGACGAGATGGCCCAAAAGGTTTTATTTAAGATGAAAGGTTGCTTCTCCCAAGTCGGTGTAGGAGTCAGGGCCAAATAAACAGTCCGAGGAATGACCAGAAGGAATCACCTTTTAGCCATTTGTCCGCTGCTCTCCATACTGATGATTGGACGGTTTGCCTAGTGGGATGATTGGACGGTTTGCCTAGTGGGTAGCCTATGATGGGACCCTTTGCTTCCGATGGCAGGGGCAGGCAAACAGACAAATATTTTCTTACGATCGATTAAAAAAAATGAATAGTTAAAATGTTTCTTAGTATCTTCTTAATAAACAAAGTGGAAGGAATCTTTAGAAGCCTGCACAAAAGAGTACAAACAAGATGATGTAAAAGGGTGCACAAAAGTGTTAAAAAACGAATTGGAGAATTGTTTACAAGTTTACACAAAGTGTTATAAGAGTTAAAATACTATCACGTAAAAGAGATCCGAACAAGTGTTTTAAGAGTTTAAATACAACCTTGTTAAAGTGAAGTGGTGATAAGAATGGAGTAGCTCATATGTGAATAGTTTAATAAATTTAGAAGTATGATTAAAATTTGAATGGTTTAATAAATTTAAAAGTATGATTTAATAGTTTAAGAGTATATTTTATTTTTATTTTAAAATATAAATATATAAGATGTATTGTGTATCTATGAGACGTTTTTCCATGAATTTATTGCAACTGCAGGCATAAAAATAGAGACAAAAATTATCTTGGGCCTGAAAGTGTCATATTTAGATCGAGGCATGGAGACAGTCATTTTTGAGTAAATCGACGCCACAAATTTAGTGGTTAGTGGTGTTGTTTTCTTTTTTATCTAAGCAAAGTTTCCGTAGCTTGACTCCATAATGAGGTATACTTATGTATTTTTCCAAATTCTTTTGTTGAGTTAATGAAAAGGCCTACCCATTTGAGAGTAGGACCGGGAGACAAACGAACTCCGTTATCAAGTTTTTTGTGTTGAGATATGCATATGTCTCTTCATTATTGAGTTATTCCTTTTTTATGGTGCACTTCATTTTATGTTCATTTAATACAATTCTTTAATAAGTCACATCATGGATCATGTTGGTATGAGAGAAATCATATTTGACTTGAATTGTTGAGTGTGAGTGATTACTAGGGCCAATCATAAATAGGGTGAAGGAACACTTAATACTTTCAACCCAGAAGTTGGTCATGCATCCTGAAGGAAGAAATAGCGTGATGAACAAGAGAAAAACTTCCATGTGGTTTTTATGTCAGAAATGGTCGAGAGAATGTATGGAGACTACGATAAGAGGATGAAGAAGAAAGCTAAGAAAAAGGAAGCACAAGCAGATGATAATGCTTCAGTCAATCAAGAGGCTGGAGGAGACCCTCCTAAGCCTCCATCTTCACCATCGAGTTCTAGCTCTTCTTCCTCTGAGCATTCTCATCATTCTCATCATTCTAGCCATAAAAATTCTTTTAAGAAACCATTATTAAAGCTTGATGTAAAATTTTATTTACCTATGTTTAATGGAGATGCTAATCCTAAAAAGCTAGATAATTGGATCCAACAGATTGAATTATATTGTCGTGTTCAACATATTCATGAGGAGAAAGTTAAAGTACAATTGGACTCTCTTGGGTTGGAAGGCACTTCCCTCATATGGTGGGAGAGAAAAATTCAAGACAAAAGTGAGTGTGGTAATCTTATTTCCTCGTTGTTTGAATTTAAATAAAAAATGAGCAATTTTATCCATTCTGTTATTTACATAAAGCAATGATGGAATGAAAAACTTTAAGATAAAGTAAAGGTTGAACTGTGCAAAGTTTCATGGAAGAATTTAGGAAAAAGACTCTTGCATTAAACATCCCTTTAGATTCTTATGAGACTTTAATGAATTATATTGGTGCACTTCATAGTTATACTGTCATAATTTACTATTGTTTCACCTTGCCAATCTTGACAAAGTTTGTGTGCAAGACACTCACCTTGAAAATAGGGGAAAGCATGTTCAAGAAGATCCCACAAAGAAGCGTTCCAATTTCCCACATAAGTATTTTAAAAATATTAAAATGAAGGACAAAAAGACCGCCACTCTAGAGAGGGAAGAAGGAAATCCATTTTGCACTCATTGCAGGAAGAATGGTCACGATGATGAACACTATTGGAAATTACATCCAGAGAAAATACCGAAACAGTTCGGTGGAAAGGGGAAGACAAAGAGTGTTTCTACAGTGCAACAAGATCTTGGTTCTAATTTAGGAGACAAAAGAAAGATCACAGTGGTTGGAGTACAACGTAAATATTCCCTTCTAGTTCAAATTTCAATAAAGAATTTCATGATGATGAAAAAAAAGAGGAATGAATTATTTCTCGTAAGTGTTCTATCTAAGCACACTAAAGTAGATAGATTATTTGATCTGGGTTCCCAAGTAAAATTGATATCTGAAGCACTTGTCAAAAAGATGTGTCTTGAAACTAAACCACATCCAAAGGATTATCCTCTTGGTTGAGTATGTGATAAAGAAAAACTTAATGTCGCCAAGCAGTGTAGGTTCAGATTTTCTATTGCTTCAAACTTGATTGATGAAGTAGATTTGGATGTTGTATCACTTAATATATGTGGCATAGTGCTAGGGAGTCATTATCTTTATGATAGGAAATAAGTCTTATTTCATCATGAGAACAAATATAACCTTACTAAAGGGGGAGTGGAATATATTGTTAGAGCCCATGGCATGAGGGTAAACACCACACTTGTTAGTGTAGGGAAAATGAAGAGACTCATAAACACTAATAAGAGATATGTAATCATGGTCGTAAGGGAAAATGATGTTGGAACATCCGATGCCTTCTAAGGATGTGATCATTTTCATAAGAAAGAGTTAATTGATATTGTTTCTAAGTATGATGATATTTTTCAGGAACCAGATAGATTACCTCCTAAGAGGAAAATCCAACATGAAATGCATCTTCAACAGGATTCTCGCCTTCCTAATGTGGGCATGTACAGGATGTCAGTTGTAGAGATGACAAAGATAAAAAATAAGGTACGAACCTTATTGGATCAAGGGATAATCAGGCACAATTCATCTCCTTGTGGTTCTCTGATCGTGATGGTGCCAAAGAAGGATGAAACATGGTGAATATGTGTCGATTATTGATCCTTAAACAAAATCACGGTGAAAAATCGATACCTTGTTCCTCGTATAGATGATTTACTTGATCAATTAAATAATGTTGTTTACTTCACTAAGTTGGATTTACGGAGTGGATACCATTAGATCAGGGTTGTAGAATAGGATGCATGGAAAAATTCCTTTAAAACTAAACATGGATTGTTTGAGTGGTTACTTATTTCATTTGGGCTTTGTAATGCTCCAACAACCTTCATGCGTGTGATGGATGATGTATTCAGACCATTGCTAGATGATTTTGTAATTGTATATTTATATGACATTCTTATATTTAGTGGGACTTCGGATGAAAATGTAAGGCATGTAAAACAAGTATTAGATACTTTGCAAAGGGAAAAGTTGTATGTAAAATTTTTCAAATGTGAATTTGGCAAGACTGCACTTGTGTACTTAGGTAATATTGTAGGAGGAAGACAATTGAAAATTGATCCTTCCAAGATTGATGTAATTGTAAATTGGCGTGAGCCGAAAAGTGTAGCTGAAGTACGAAGATTCTTAGGTGCAGTCCAGTACTGGAGGAGATTCATTTCAAACATCTCATTTATTGCAGCTCCTTTGCATGCCTTAACTAGTGTGAAGAACACTTTTCAGTGGGGAGGAAAGAAACAAAAAGCCTTCGACACTTTGAAGGAAAAGATCAGTACCGCGCCAGTATTATCACCGTAGAATATTCAACATTGTTTTGAGATAGAGACATATGCCAATGGATACGCCATGGGCGCATTATTGATGCAATATCATAATCCTATCTGTTACCACTCTAAAACTTTTAACCAAGTTGTTGTTAACTATCCTACATATGATAAAGAGTTGTATGCATCAGTTCAAAGTGTAAATAAATGGAAGCACTATTTTTTAGGGAAGGAAACAATCATACATACAGATCACCAACCCTTACAACATATCCAAGCACAAACCAAGCTGCAACAATCTTAACATTACAGATGGATGAGTTTTCTTCAACAGTTCATTCGGTAATCAAATACAAAAAGGGTACATGTAACAAGGTAGCTAATATGTTGTCTAGACCTCCTATTATTGCTTCTATTATTTTGAAGAATACTTCTTTATCTCATGATAGCTATGTGGAACAATATGCCATTGATGAAGATTTTAAGGAAGTATTTGAGAATCTAACCCATGGTGCACAGGTAGAGAACTATTGTCTGCAGTGAAAACTACTCTACCATCTTAGAAGGATTTGTATTCCTACAAGTGAACGAGTCCATGAAATATGAGAAGCTCATACTTATCTTGTGTTTAGGAATTTTGTGGTAGGAAAAACTATGGCTCATCTTCAAAGGTTTTGTTAATAGTCTCAGATGAAAGAAATTGTAACTAAATATGTAAAGGGGTGTGTGATGTGTTCTACTTGCAAGACTACTAATAAAAAATTGGGGCTATACTCACCACTTTCTGTTCCATCCCATCCATGGGAGAGTATCTCCATGGATTTTGTACGAGGTTTACCAATGTCAAAAAGGGGTCATGACTATTTATATGTTGTACTGGATAGGTTAAGCAACATGTGTATATTGATTCCATGTAAAAAGAATATCACTATTGAGAAAAATGTTAAACTCTTCTTTCAGTATGTCTGGGTTCACTTTGGGTTACCCACATCCATTGTCTCGGATTGAGATACTTGATTCCTTGGAGATTTTTGGACAAGCTTGTGGAGAATGATGGACACCAAGTTGAAGAGGATCACTGCTTTCCATCCATAGATCGATGAACAAACAGAGGTTATTAATCGAACAATGGTACTTTTTCTTCGATGCTACTGCAGTAGGAATCCCAAGTTATGGGATGAACATATACCCTATGTACAACATGCTTACAATCGAGGCTTACATTCCACTCAGTGTTCGCCATTCGAGACATGTTTTAGGTATTTACCTAAGGTCCCTTTGGAATTAATCTATGGGATAGAATTCGATTCAAATGAAGAAAGAAATGAAGACAAGGCCCACAAGTTCATTCAAAGAATCCAGTAGGCACACCAAGCAGTCAGGGGATAGTTGGAGAAAATTCAAGCATAGTATAAAGGTTGACATAAAAAACATAGGGTTGATCATCCGTTCTAGGTTCGAGACCAGGTATGGCTTCACATTAGCAAGAAAATATTGAATGGTGAAGTCAAGAAACTGAAGCCCATCTGATATGAACCCTTCACTATTTTGGAGAAAATCCATACCAATGTTTTTCGTTTAGATCTTCCACCATATATGAATATTTACTTAGTTGCAATTGTGGAAAAATTGAAACTTTTTGAGCCTCCCATGATTATGGATCAAGGTGAGGAAGTTTCAATACCTTCATTTGATGAGTTTTCTCATGAGTACTTGGACGAGTTGAAGGAGAATATCATCCTGGACAGAAGGACGAGGACTTCACGTAGGGTTGATGTTGATTATTTTTGAGTGGGATTAAAGGGCACACATCCAAGAAAGGAAAAATGGATTGAGAAAGACAAGTTGAGGGAAACTTTCCCTCACTTATCTATTGATTGATGAAAGATTTTGGTGGTCCAAAAAGATCTCATTGGGAAGGCGTGATCCAAAAAGGATCCAGAGATGACTAAGGATAACTCATAATTCAAATAAGAATGTTAGAAAGTTCAGAATGGCCTCAAAATATAGAGAAAGAGAAAAAATTCAAAGTCCTCAAAACTCAGTGAATTTGGCGAAGAGTGCGTTGCAATATTTCTAACAGCATAAACAGATCGTCAAACAATGTTGTAGATCAAAAGATATTCACAGAAAAAGTTTTGGTCAACCTAGATTGGTCAACAGGGATGAGTTAATGTTCATACTGGTGACATCAACATTAGTACGGATGACATCATCATTTGTACACGGTATGTGGAACATGTAGAGGGTGACACGTGTCATGTTGATGTTAGCATGACATCGACATGATGATGTGGCAGCACTAGAGGCTTCCACATGTCACTTGATTTTGAAATTTTCCGGTCATTCCTTAGTATTGTTATTAGCATTATATACCCAGGAATTCAGTTAGCATATTTGTTATCTATAAATGAATACTATACTTGTCCATAATATATGACACTCCTTATATACCCAGAAATTCAACAGTTACCATACTTGTTATCTGTAAATGAATGTGATACTTAACCATAATAAATAAGTGTAAATGAATGTTATACTTGACCATAATAAATCATTGCTTGAATGTCGATATATATATGCTTGAATGTCGATATATCTAGACAACATTGCACTGACAGGTGTTAAAATAAAATATTTAAATTAAAAATTATAACAAAATATACAAATATGCCTATTAAAATAAAGTATTTAGATTAAGAATTATAAACAAAATATACAAATATGGGAGTAACCATGTTTCACTACTAATTCTAACCTCAGGTTAAACTAGCAACAACCACATTAAGTAAAAAGTGGTTGATATACGCCGATCGACGCCATTAATTTTAAAAGGATGGAAAATGGTGTCGATCGACGTATATCAACCACTTTTTACTTAATGTGGTTGTTGCTAGTTGACGGTTGACATGCCTTCGAGACTACCATTAATATATTAATACATAAT
>SNQJ01S0015513.1:0-11760 GCA_010110895.2 Picea sitchensis
CCCCTTGCGCACTATGTGAGAAAGATGGACACCAAACCAACAACTTCCCATCTCTACCGAAGTTACGGAACTTGATTCCACTCAATCAAACTCCATCAACACTCGCCATCGTAGCCAATACTGTCGCTACCACCCCTCATTCAAGTAGTAAAGGGCTGCAAACCAAATTCGCTTGAGCTATATGTTCAGAATATGGCCACTATATGCACCATTGCCAAGCACTGTCACGCTTTTGATAGACATTAGTCGCAGTACACTAAAGATTTCAGAGCAAACTCAATATAGCTTCGTCATCCATACCAAAAATCACTGACATCCATTATGTCACAACTTCAGTCAATGAACGTATGAGATGCCCTTGCTCTCTATGTGAATCCTTAGATCATTTTACATACCCGTGTCCTATGATCATTGAATATTGGCAACGCGAATTGACCCTACTTCAACGACCCACCGAATCGATGGTTGACCTTACCTCATCACTAGAGATCCTTCATCTCATTTCTCCCGAACCCGAGGCCCTTCCAATGCCTCCGTGGTTCTTAGATGACTTATCCGAGGATTCACCCCCAAATCCCCCCAATTCTCCCGCTCATTTCCCTACGGAAATTTTACATCCCACTACCATGGGTACTCATCAGTACTTCGATATTTGGTTCATGTCGAGCAAACCATCACAATATCCTTGCGTCGTTCCCCCTGCTTCTTCATCACCACGGGACAGCCACATGACAACAATCACCGATATCACTCTTCACGACCCCTTGTATTCCCGTCACTTCCACTGTGACGAGGAAATACTCGAAGAGTTAAACAACCCTGACTACCCATGGGATGTGCTACAACACCAAGTACTCTTCTTTCCACAGGAAGCCTCCACGCCTCCTAACCAAGACTCCATATACGCGGTCAAAACCAAGGATTTTCTCCCATCAGGGCATATCGACTGGTTCAACAACCCCATTCCTTCCCCTGATGCTTTTGAAGAAGGGAACATGGCGAACATTTCCCTGACCATCAAAATCGACATTTCCATAAAAAATGGTGTCGTCGAGGAAATCACCATTGGAGCCGCTTGCACTCCTCAAGAAATCACCGCCTATAAAGCCCTCGTCCAAGAATATCAGGATATTTTTGCCTGGTCATACACAGAAATTCCTGGCCTTGATCCCTCGATCATCGAACATCGCATCGACACTTGGTCTAACATAACCCCAGGTAGTTAGTATCCCAACAAAATTCAACATCTTTCACAAGTATTTTAAACAAAGGAAAGGCTATTTACTAAATTTTTCAATGAATCGACAATAATAGCTTGCATAGCCTAGAAAACTTCTAACATCTCTTTGATTTGATGGAATTGGAAATTTGAGAATGATATATATCTTAGTTGGATCTTCTTTTAATCCTAAAGGAGACACATGATGACCAAGCACAATTCATTCATCTAGCATCATAAACAATGTTGCATCACTAAGTGCTAGATTTGTTTCCAGATATCTTATTAGAACTTTTTCCAAATTATTTAAAGAATATTAAAAATCATCTCCATACATTGAAAAGTCATCCATCTGAACTTCTACACATTCATGTATAAAATCATAAAAGAATGCCAATACTACCCTTTGAAATGTTGTTGGTGCATTACATATCCCAAAGGGTAGGAATTTATATGAATATGTCCCTAAGGGACATGCGAATGTTGTCTTGTCTTGGTATTCCAAGGCTATTTTAATCTCATTGTAGCCACTAAATCCATCGAGGAAAGAAAAGTATTTCTTTCCTACTAATGTGTCCATGACTTGGTCGATGAAGGGTAGAGAAAAATAATCTTTCGTAGTTTCTTTATTCAATTCTTGCTAGTCCACAAATATTCGACATTTTCCATTATTTTTGGGTACTACCACCAAGGGAGAAACCCATTGTATATTTTAGATAGGATAGATAAAGTATACTTTAAACAATTTTTGAAATTCTTTTTTCACTATATCTTTTAGCATAGGATTCATTCTTGTTTGTGGGTGCTTGAAAGGTTTGACATTCTCCTCTCTATATATGTGATGTGTGCAAGTATTTGGATGGATACGTTGCATATCTGTGTAATCCAAGGAAAATACTTTGGACTATTTCTGCAATAATTGAATCAACCTTTCCTCCTAATATTTTTCCAAATAAGAGTTGATGTTTAAACAAATATCAGGGAAATATTGATGTTTATAGTTTCAAATAAATATTGTAAAGAGTCTATTGTAAAATTTTCTTGAAAAATTTGATAAAAAAATATCATTAATGGAAATTTGTTGAGAAGATTCAAATTTCTCTATAGAGTCTATATTGGAAATGAAGTGACTAAGTAAATTTTCATTATTCTCTTCTTTGAAATTTATATCTTGATTAGTACTACAAAAAGAATGAATGGTTTATTCCTTATAGTCTGTTTCTTCAAGCCGTGTTATTCCATCTCAATAATAGATCTAGAAAGTGGATAAAGTGTCACTTGTTTTCTTTCACTCCCTCTTGAAATAATCACATTTTCTAATATATAACTAATAAGAGCATCAATTGTTTCCAACCAAGGTCTTCCAAGTATAAGAGGTTTTCCACCTAAGTTATATTTTGATTGAAGAACTACAAATTATACATGATACTCCCATGAATCCAAATATACAATGATTGTTATAACTTACAAAAATAATGAGAGAGGGGGTGAATTAGTATTGTATCAGATTTCTCAATTTTCTTTTCTTTCAACAATTCAAGGTTAATTGGAAATGCTTACTTAATTAGAAATACATGCAAAAATAAAAATATAACACAAAAGACAGATTACACTAGAATGTTTACATGGAAACCCAATTATTCATATTGACAGAAACCCACCTGTCATATATAATGAGGACACCAATCCTCTCAGGAACCAACCCATTACAAACGATGAGGACACCAATCTTCTCAGGCACCGACCTATTTCAAATCACAAGGACACCAATCTTATCAGCCACCAACCTGTTGCAAATGAAAAGGACACCAATCCTCTCAAGAACCAACATGTCATAGATAATGAGGACACCAATCCTCCCAGGAGCCAACCTATCAAAGATAATGAAGACACAAATCCTCTCAGGAACCAACCTGTTATAAATGATGAGGACACCAATCCTCTAAGGAACCAACCTGTTGCAAATGACGAGGACACCAATCCTCTTAGGCACCAACATGTTGCAGATAATGAGGACACCAATATTCTTAGGCACCAACCTGTCATAGATGATGAGGACTTCCATCCTCAATTATATTAAACTCACCCTAGCACCACCCTACCACCATTTATTCAGGTTTTAAAAATTTCTTACAGAACTTGACCTTTCTCCATAATTCAAAAACAATCAGAAATGTCTCCAGTTTGGTTTTGTTGATTATTTACAGGACCTTGTTCTTCTCTACTCCTCTACGCACAACTCAAAAAGAGCACATCCCTATTTATAATTATTTTTCTTTAGTTCCCCTTCCTGTATGTGGACACATGACAATTACTTTGTGGACATAATTTGACTAGATCAAAGCCTTGTTAGTTACATTTTTTTCTAAATAAAGTATGTAGACGCATGAAAATTACATTGTGGACAAATATTAACAAGATCAAAGTCTAGGTGGTTATATGTGGAAACACTTCTGTCTAAATTAAGAATATTTATTGTTCAGTTATGGCATGACATTCTTTGACTAAATAAAATAGACCAAATCTTCCAAGGAATAAGCTCCAACTCATCTCCTCAAAATTGACGTATCAATTTACATTATTTACAAAGCACTCAATGTGAAGATAGAATAAGATCCAAAGTGACAATTCTTCATCTTGTCCCACTTTGCCTGCAGAACGCTCACCTAGTTGCCTCATCAAATTTTTAGCATTCCTTGGTGACTCACTCTTTTGATTTCCAAACTTCCACTCGTTCCATCGCATTCCACTTCGGACTTCGCCTCATCACACTCCATTGTGCCATTTTTCGTACTAGCTCAGATCACCCTGCAAATTTTCATCTACGCAAATTCCACACATTTCATCGTAGTCCACTTCATTTCACTAGCTTCATCTCGATCCAAGGTTCATTATTCATCGACACCTATAAGTGTTATTCAACTCTGTTTTCTTCAATTTCACTTAATACATTCCTTTGGTCGTCTCTGCTCCTTCTAGTCTTCCTCTTCATTTATATTTAACTTTTATGTACTTCCACTTCATTTGCACCATAATGTCTTATGCTCCATATAGTTTTATGTGAAATACTATCAGTGCACCATGTGCATTAAATCTTTGAAATCAATGACAACATATGCGCAACAAAATCCCCTTTTCTCATTGATGGAAACCAAAAGATCCTTCTTCTTTGTCTAAACGATGACTGCCAAAATAATGGACTTTATGCTAAGATATTCCCTTTCAATGTGTTTAATTGCAAGATCCCACTTTCAATGTGCACAACTTCCATATCAATGTAATCACCAACTTAATGTTTCTCCCCCTTTCAATGTGCACAATTTCCAGATCAATGGATGCAATTGACAACTCAATGTTTCTCCCCATTTCAATGTGTGCAACTGTCATATCAACGTTGCTCCCCCTTTCAATGTGTGCAAATTCAAGATAAATGGCCTTTATGGTATTTCCAGATCAATGTTTCTACCCCTTTCAATGTGTGGAACTACCAAATCAATGGCATTTATGGTATTTCCATATCACTGCTACTCCCCCTTTGAATGTGCATAGCTTCCAGATCAATGGACTTTATGGTATTGTTAAGCCCTAAATAGTGTCACATTACCCATTAATTAGGGCATATTACATTAGTAATGTTATTTTGTTTATGTCGGCTTAGGTCCATTAGTTGTAATGTACCTCCTAGTCTCCTATATATACCAAGGAGACCTTTTCATTTGGAAACATCTTGTATTTGGAAATGTATGTGGTTTATAAGGAGTTTTCCCCCTCGAAGAGGATTATTATCTAAAATTCTCTCTTTTTCAATGCATTGAGTACTTATTTTGAGGTTTTTCTATGCTATATTTGGATTTGGTTCCTAACATTTTGTATCAGAGCTCAAGATCTTGGGGATTCGATGTTCCATCTGAGACACCTTCAAATTTTCACTATAACTTGTTTTCAACGATGTTTCAGAAGGAACCCCTTGTAGTATATTTAGTAGATAGAGCAAGGCACGTGGGGTTAAAATTTCATCTCCTGAGACCTTATACTTTTGGAGATATAGCTTGTGTAATATAGGGTTCTGGAATCATCCCGAATTTAGTCATATAGTAATTTTCACTATAAAAAAATTTATGTAACATTTCAGACCTTGAAATATGTATGATATTCATAGAAGTTATCAAGGTAGTTGTGATAAAAATTTCAGCTTCTTGGTCATCCTACATTTTTAGATACACCATGTGCAATATAGGGTATCTGACTAGGCATATTAACTAGTCTCAAATAGGTATTCCAGGTAAAACAGTGATATCTTCTTCAGTGAGTATCCGAATTAAGTGAGACTAGCTGCATTGGATAGTGGAAAATCTGTAGTATTTATGGTACAAGTTTCATAATCAAATATAATATATTGTAATCTTGGCATGCTTTACAAGTACGCTCTCTTGGAAGGGAAAAAATAAGCAAGGTGTGGGGAAGTTACAATAACTTCCACATGGCACATCCAATTTTGATCATACTTGTGGCATTGTAGAGAAGACGTATCAGAGAACTACAAAAATAAATTTTCAGACCCAGAAGGGATGAAATTTTGGAGATACATCAGAATAAATACCGTCTATTAGAACCACCTCGAAATCAAGGTTTACAACTGATACATGGAAAAGATGCCACAAAAAAGGGAAATTCTACACTAAGTAAGCCTCCAAACAATCCTACCTGGACTCTTGATGAAGGTGAAGAAATGCGCAGAGACATAATTGATTTACAAAAGAAGAGAATAACAAAATATGAACTACAAAGGATGATGGATTCAACTGAAGCTAAGTTGGAGGCAATAATGGATACTAAGATGGAGGGTTTAAAAAGGGAGATCATGGAAGGATTGAAACATTTTCTAATAGAGAGGACACCTGAAAGTGAAACTGTATCCCATGAAATTCATGATGAGGACATAAGGAAGATGAATCAAGAATGGAGAAACTCCAACTTTGGGTTGAATACCAACCACTTTCCTAAGATCGATATGAGGAAGTTTGATGGCAAGGATCCAATCACATGGATACTTTATATGGAGCAATTCTTGGATCTACATGATGTGCCACATACACAAAAGGTACGAACTGCTTCTTTATATTTAGAACCCAATCAATTTGTTTGGTATTGATGTCTTTGTTCTCACAAATCACTCATCATTGGGGCAATGTTCATGGAAGAAATGATAGTAGACTATGAGGATACAAGGAGCAATACCTTCTTTAGCCAATTGATAAATCTCAAGCAAAATGGTTTAGTTGCAGAGCACATTGAGAACTTCCAAAGATTCAATATAAAGGTAACATATATTCCATATGAGCACCTAATTCATTTATTCATAGGAACTTTAAAGGATAACATTCAACATGATATTCTCCTTTCCGAACCCAAATCATTGGAGAATTCATTCAGGGTGGCAAGACATGTTGAAAGTTAAAATATGGCTATGGATACTAGAAGCACCACTCCTAACATATATCGAGAGAATAATGTTCCATCTTCTAAAACACCTCAACCTACAAGGTTGACACCTTAACAATTGGAGGAAATAAAATAAAAAGGTTTATGATTTAATTGTGAAGAGGAAGAACAAGAAAAAGAACAAGAACCATCTCAATATGAAAACGTAGAAGCGATTTCTTTTGAAGATTTGAATCCCAATATATCATGTAATGCAATGGTTGGAATTAGCACTCCTCAAACCCTCAAGATTGAAGGATATATCAAAAATAAATAGGTAATAGTACTAATTGATTCTGGTAGTACTCATAATTCCATTCACTATAAATTATTCAAAGCTCTCAATTTCTTTGTATATCCAGTGCCAGAGTTTCAAGTAATGACTGCAGATGGAGGAACTATCAATTGATCAGGAAAATGCAATAAGATCAATCTTACTATGGGGGAATATGTAATGAATAGTCCAATGATTTCTATACCCATGGGTGGTGCTGATTTCATACTAGGAATCCAATGGTTACAATCATTAGGAATAGTGTCTTTTAATTTTCAATAATTTTTCATGAAATTTTCATTGGAAGGAAAATAAAATGAGTAAAGGGGTATCACAAGAAAACCCAGTAAGGTGATAATCTCTAATGGCATGAAAAAATTATTGAAAAAGGGGCATCAGTGTGTAATTGCACAATTATGCTCACTAGATGTTAAAACATCTAAGCCATATATTCCCCTAGATCTCCAAGGGATCATTGATAATCATTCCAAAGTATTTGAAGATATTCGAAAAGGTCTTCCACCCACTCAAAATAATGATCATGATATTCACCTAATTCCTAGGAGTGTTCCTCCTAACATTAGGCCTTACAGATACCCTTATGCCCAGAAGAGTGAAATTGAGCATATGGTTGAAGAAATGTTAGAGGATGGCATTATTATACCTATCCAAAGTTCTTACTCTGCACCGGTGGTAATTGTACTCAATAAAGATGGCTCATGGAATATGTGTCTAGATTATAGAGCACTCAACAAGATCATTATTAAATATAAGTTTCTCATTCCCATCATTGATGAATTGTTATATTAACTACATGAAGAATTCTATTTCACAAAGTTGGATCTTCTTTCAGGTTATCATCAGATTAGAATGAAGGAAGCAAATATCCCAAAAGAAACATTTTGAACTCATGAAGGCCATCATGAATTTTTGGTCATGCCTTTTGGTCTTACAAATGAACCTTCCACATTCCAAGGGTTGATGAATTCCATTTTCAATCCCTTCCTTCGAAAATTTTTGTTAGTATTTTTTGATGATATACTAATCTATAATAAGTCTTGGGAGGATCATGTGTGACATGTTGACAAGGTGCTACAACTACTAAAGGATAAACAAATATATGTCAAACCATCCAAATGTTTCTTTTGGGTTAAGGAGGTAGAGTATTTGGGTCATATTGTATCACATGAAGGTCTCAAGGTAAACCCTAACAATATTAAGGCCATGATGGACTAGTTGATTCCCAAAACATTAAAGAATCTTAGAGGATTTTTGGGTTTGACAGGTTACTACCACAAGTTTGTTCGAAACTATGGAAGAATAGAAACACATTTAATGGTATTAACTATGAAGGATGCATTTTCATGGACTCCAGAGGAAACTCAATATTTTGAACAACTTAAAGAGGCGATGTGAAAAGATCTTGTCTTGACCACACCATACTTCACAAAAACATTTATTGTGGAATGTGATGCCTTGGGAAATGGCATTGGTGTTTTTCTAATGCAAGAAGGAAGTCCCTTTTCTTTTGAAAGTTAGCCACTCAACGGAAAGGACTTACACAAACCTATTTCTGAGAAGGAAATGATGACAATACTACATGCATTGAATAAATGGTGCCCTTACCTAATAGGTGGGCACTTCAAGGTAAAAATAGATCATGATAGTCTTAAATACTTCTTGGAACAAAGACTATCTTGAGAAGAACAACAAAAATGGGTGACCAAGATATTGGGTTATGATTTTGAAATCATCTATAAAAAAAGCGAAGAAAAATGTTGTGGCAGATGTTCTCTCAATAAAGGATGAATCAGTTGAGGCCTTTCTCTATGTTATCTCGATCATCCAACCTGATTGGATAATAGAAGAGAAGGATGAATGGAAGAATGATGAAAATGTGTGGACTCTCATTCAAAGTTTGCATCAGGATTCCAATGCATCAAATACACTTACATGGAAAAATGATTCACTATGGTACAAAGATCGCTTATATTTATGTAAGAACTCCCAACTCAAACAAAAGGTACTATTGGAATTGAACACCTCTCTGGTTGGAGGGCACTCGGGATTTTTGAAAACCTACCATAGGATCAAGAAGGAACTTTTTCAGGATGGCCTTAAAACTGATGTTCAAAGGTTTGTGGCAGAATGTTTGGTTTTCCAAAAAAATAAGGTGGAAACAATTAAGACCCCAGGTATTTTACAACCATTATCCATCCCAAGTCAGCGTTGGGAGGAGGTTTCCATGGATTTCATCATAGGTTTACCAAAGTTTGAAGGAAAGAGTGTCACCATGGTGATTATTGATAGGTTGACAAAGTGTGCACACTTTTGTGCACTCTCTCATCCCTTCAAATCCAGTACAATTTCCATTGCATTCATGGAGGCAATTCAAAATCTACATGGAAGCCCAAAGATTATTGTAAGTGACAGAGATCCCATCTTCATTGGACATTTTTGGATAAAATTATTTTCCTTTTTGGGTACTCAATTCGCTCATAGCTCATGCTATCATCCTCAATATGATGGAAAAACTGATATAGTGAACACATTTCTGGAAGGATACCTTCATTTCTTTGTCTCTGATAAGCAAACACAATGGTTCAAATGGTTACCCAAAGCAGAATGGTGGTATAACACTTCCTTTCATACTGCAACAAAAATGACACCATTTATGGCATTGTATGGATACCACCCTCCTTCCATCACTTCTTCTCTAAAATACAAATCTAAGGTTCAAGTAGTGGAATATCACATCGAGCATCAACAACAAGTTCTCCAAATCTTAAAGGACAAGATGCCCATGGCACATAATCGCATGAAACAACAAGAAGATCAACATTGTAGTGAAAGAAGTTTTGAAGTAGGGGATTGGGTGTTTTTAAGACTACAACTATACAAACATATGTCCCTCAAGAAATCCAATAAGGATAATAAATTATCACCAAATTACTATGGCCCTTATAAGTTGTTGCAAAAGATTGCTACTATGGCATACAAATTGGAGTTTCCTGCATCTTCACGAGTACACCCAGTTTTCCATGTTTCACGATTAAATAAGGTTATATGTGACAAGATACAAATTCAAACTATATTTCCAGAACTTGACGAGGAAGGAAAAATCATATTGGATCTTGAAGCTATCATTGACAAAAGAATTTTCCATCTGAGGAATAGATCCATTTCAGAGTATCTCATTATGTGGAGGAAACTAGCTACTGAAGATTCCACATGGGAAGATGAGACTTTTATACAGAAGAATACAAAATTATTCAAGCATTGCAGACAACACTTGTCTAAATGGGAGGGGCATGTTAATCCCTAAATAGTGGTACATTACCCCTTAATTAGGGCATATTACATTAGTAATGTTATTTTATTTATGTCGGCTTCGGTCCATTAGTTGTAATTGTACCTCCTAGTCTCCTATATATACCAAGGAGACCTTTTCTTTTGGAATCATCTTGTATTTTGAAATTTATGTGGTGTATATGGAGGTTTCCCCCTCAAAGAGGCTTATTATCTGAAATTCTCTATTTTTCAAGGTATTGAGTACTTATTCTGAGGTTTTTCTATGCTATCTTGGTATTTGGTTCCTAAAAGGTATTCTCCCCCTTTGACAACAATGACAAAGAAGGACTTGGGGCATTCTCTTCTCCTGGCCTCTTTACACACACTGAACTATCTGTAAATAAAATACCATCACAAGCCATGGAAAACTTCAACTATGTGCATCTCCACAAAAGAAAATTTCTCCTTGATACTACAACAAATGGGGCACCTTTCAAAGTAGTGAATTGTGTTCTTTATTAAAGAAGGGAAGACAATATCACCCCCAACTTATTTATGAGATACTAAAATGGTTCTCTCGATAATGGTTTGGTAACAATATCTGCAATATCCTCTTTGGAATGAACATCCTCTAATTTGACCACCTAATCCTGAACCTATTCTCTGAGAAAATGATATTTGATTGGTATATGCTTAGGTCTTATATTGTTGAACCAGATTTTTAGAGAGATTAATAACACTTGTATTGTCACACATGATGGATAAATTTGATCACAAGAAACTTGAATATAATTGATATTTTTTTTAATCCACAACACTTGAGTACACCATGTTGTCGTTTCTATATATTCAACTTTATCTATAGAGAGGGATATAAAGGGTTGTTTCTTGTTGAGCCAGGACACTAAAAAACTTCCAAGGAAGAATGCACCTCCACTAGTGATTTTTCTATCATCAATGATTCCATCCTATTCGACATCTATATAAGATCTGAGAACTAGGTTTGTGTCATTTGGATACCAGAGGACATAATCAAAAGTTCCTTGAATATATATAAATATTATTTTAACCAAAGGAACATGAGTTTCCTTAGGATTGGCTTGAAACCTTCCTACCAAACCTACTTCTTGTATGATGACAGGCCTTGAAGCTATGAGATAGAGTAAATGTCTAATAATAGACCTATACATGGTTTGATATACTTATGGAGCATCATTATCCTTGTTGAGTTTTCAACTAGTAGTCATGGGAGTGCTGTTATAAACCTAAATTGCACCACACATGCTTACCTGGCATCATGCCAACTCATATCCCTTCTTTGCCAAAAACTACTGAACAACTCTTCTAAAAACTCCATTTTTAAAAGTACATGCTAGCTATCCCACTACAGCCCGCGTGTACCTTCAGAATCAAGGAAAAAAGGAAAGTTGCAGACGAAACAAAAAGATATGGGTCAGTTAACTGAAACTCCCGGCCATGCATGGCCGAGGGTTTG
>SNQJ01S0015513.1:20323-39462 GCA_010110895.2 Picea sitchensis
CTAAAAAATCCATTTTTAAAAGTACACGCTAGTTGGCCCACTACAGCCTAGGTGTATCTACAGTGTCCACGCTAGCAGGCCCACTACAGCCCGCGTGTACCTTCAGAATCATGAAAAAAATGAAAGTTGTCGACGGAACAAAAAGCTATGGGCCAGTTAACTTAAACTCCCAGCCATGCATGGTCGAGGGTTCGTCCAAAACCCTAGCTCCTTCTAGCCTCTAAAAGAAGGGGTAGGGGTACCATTTAGAGGAGGAAAAAATATAGCGAATAAACTCTGCCCANTCAGATTCAAGGAGCGGTGGCCGGTCTCAGCTTTGTTTGTAAGTTGATTCACTTTCAGTAATAAAAAGAATACTTTTCCCATCCCAATGCATGAATTGTCTATGGTTTGGTTAATTTATGATTGATTTCTAACCCTTGAGTAGAGACGTAGCATGCATGCATAGTTGTTGTTTGTCTTGAGTGCAGGTTATCTATAAAAGGAGCAGCGCAAGCAAGTAATCGAAGAGAAATGAAGGATCTACATCGAACACCGGTAATAAGGTTAGTGGTCCTTTTCCATGTATTTACTATGAAAGAGGGGTTTAAATCTTGGGTTGTAGGTAAAAAAGTAGTTTCTTTTCGGTCAAAATCTACATGCAAGTCTGACCCTAGTTTGCTAGTCCATAGGGTGTTTTTCCCAACAAAAAGTGCGTATTGGTGCGCAATTTTCCATGCCAAACTTGTTCAATATTTCTTTGAGATATTTACTTTGAGAAATAAAAACGACTTTTTTATTATTGATGAATATGTAAGCCAAGAAAGAAGGAGAGTTATCCTAACATGGAAATCTAAAATTCTTTTTTCATTGCAGTTGCACACTTCTTACTCATTAGTTCAATGTTATTGCCAAAAATAATATCATCAACATATAATACAATAATTAACATATCATTACCTTTAGCCTTGATGTATAAGTTGTTATCAATTGTTCCCTTTTTAAAATCTTGGTGGTGCAAATACTTGTCTAGTTTATAATACTAATCTCTTGGAGCCTTTTTTATCCCATACAAGGCTTTCTTTAATCTGCAAACATAATCCCTTCAGCCAGTCATCTGAAAACCCTTAGGTTTCTCCACATAAATTTCTTCCTCTAGATCACCATTTAAAAAGGATCATTTAACATCCATCTAGTAGAATTTAAATTTCCTGTAACATGTAAAATCCAAAAACATCCCGATAGCTTCAATTATTGCAATGGGGGGGAGGGTTTCTTCAAATTACACTCCTTCTACTTGAGAATACCCTTTGCATACTGGTTTGGCCTTGTTTCTGACTATCTATCCATATTCATTCAACTTATTTCTATATACCCATTTGATTCCAGTTACATTCTTGTTTTTGGGTCTTGGAACAATATCCCAAGCCTTATTTTTCTCTATTTGATATAGTTCTTCATTCATGGATTTAACCTAGTGGTAATATTGAATTTCTTGCACAACTTTTTGGGGTTCAATCATGGATAACATTGAAAAAAATGTAAAGCTATATGTATCTACAAGTTTTCTTCTAGTTTGTACACCTACTTTCTTGTTTCCAAGAATCTGACTTTCTAGATGATTTTTTTTAACATACCTTGATGGGGTCTTTGGTTGTGGTGTATCCATTCTCTCTTCTTCCTCAGAATCCTCTTGTTCCTGATACATGTGAATTCCATCTTCTTTTGGTTAATTTCTAATTTGTTTATCATATGAATCATCATGGTGTTGTTGTCTCTTTGGATGAAGTGGTCTCTCATCTACCTTTAAATCTATACTTTCAACATCTTGTGGAGTTTTTTGTTGCAATACTTGTATCCTTTACTTTTGGATGAGTATCCTAACAAGATACCTTCATCAACTCTAGAATCATACTTTCCTAAGTTGTCTTCATTTCTTTTAATGCAGAATTTTGTTCCAAAAAATTTGAAGTTTTTTTATTGATGTTGGTCTTCCATGCCATAGCTAATAGGGGGTTTTATAACTGTTTACTCTTATTATTGAGAATGTTAACAACAACTTGAACACCTTATCCCCAATAGATTTTGGGTATTTCTAATTCATCAAGCATGGCCCCGGCGATTTCTTGAATTGTTCTATTCATCCTTTCTACTACTCCATTCTACAGAGGGGTTATGGAAATAGGAAATTGTCTCTTCATCCCATGCTTTTCACAATAGATGTTGAATTAATCAGATGTGAATTATCCTCTTCTATCCGATCTTAGGAACTTTATTTTTAAATCCATTTCATTTTCAACCTGTGATTTGAATATTTCAAATTTTTTAAAAGCCTCAAATTTATGCTTCAACAATCCAACCCAAGTCATTCTAGTATAGTCATCAATCAAAATAGTGAAATATCTTTCACTTCGAGGTGATTATGTACTGGTAGGTCCACAGAGATCTAGATTAATCAAATCAAGAGGTCAAGTGGTGGATTGTTCTATTTCCTTGGATTGAACTCTTGACTTCTTTCTAAACTGACATGACATACAAACAATATTATTAGGTTTGGATATTTTGGGCATATCTCTCACAATGTATTTTCTTCCTAGCTTAACAAAATGATTAAAACTAATATGACCTAGTCTTTTGTGTGAATCCAACTCCCATAAGTTTTACCAATGCAACCTTTTTCTTTGCCTTCTTCTAGAAAATACACATTCCTTAAAGTTCTAACTGCCTTTACAAAAGTCTTCCTTGTATTTGCATCTATTACTTTAAAACCTTTTGAATGAAAGAGAACATTGTTTCCTTGTTCACACATTTGACTTACACTCAACAAGTTATGTTTTAGACCATATACATTAAACACATTTTGTTCTTTGGTCTTTCCCTTCTTATCTTCATCTAGTACAATAGTTCCTTTTCCTCTAATTCTAGCTGAAGCATTGTTTCCAAAGGTAACATTATGACCTTTTTCTTCATTTAGGAATTCCAACTTACTCTTATCTCTTGTCATGTGCTTGGAGAAACCATTGTCAATATACCATTGATTTTTTATTATTATTGGTATATAGAGCCAATCCACAATTTTCTTTGTTTTTATTTTTCTTCCTCCAAACCTTGGTAAAATATTCTTGTATGTCTTTCTTATAATTAGGAAATATATTTATTCTACAATCACTTGACTTGTGTCCTAAATTATTTCATATGTGGTATTCGAGGTCATTTAGTAGAGGGGAGAAGGCAGTATTGAAGCAATTTTGATACATATCCATTTGAGGTTTATTGAATCTCATTCCTACATTTATGTTATGTCTAAAAGTCCTGCAAATCACAACCTTATGTCCAAAGTTTCCACAAGAGAAACAATATCCATAGAAAAAAATTGGATTCTTTGGAATGAAAAACTTACTTGTAGGAATCATTATTTATCTTCCATCTTGATAATATTCAGGCACATGTTGCTTCCTTGATTTATATTTGTTTTCATAGTTGGGATGATCTAGTTCTAACTACTTCTTCTTATCATATTTTGATTTGTTAAACTGACCCTTGAGAGCATTTTCATAAGTTATAGGTTTCTCACTAGTTGACATGTTGGTGATTGATTCACCTTTGACAACTTTCAAACTTTCCTTATATCCTAGCCCTATCTTGTCATCCGGTGGTATTTGAATGCTAAGAATGTTATCTAGAGTTTCATATACTTTTATGAATTTCATTCGAGTCTTGGATTTCTCTATATCCTTTCTCAAGGAAACTATTCTTGCTTCTAGTTTGTCATAGATGTTATCTTTTTCTTTTATCTGATTCATCAATATTTCTTCCCTTCTTTTGGATTCTTCTAGTTGGATTTTTAAGATGACTATATCTTCACTGATCTCTTTGTATTTTTCTTTATAAAATTGTAAGTGTTCATTTCTTAGTCTATTCTTTTTCCTGATTCGGCAGATTTCCTCCAGAGCACTAATGAGTTCTCCTTTCATGTCTAATACAACTTCACACTCTTTTGCGTGTGTTTTTTCTTGATCTGATTTGTGTTGTTCCAAGGCCATGAGAATTTTTTCATCTTGAATTACATATAGCTCATATTCTTCTTCTTAAATGTATCAAGAGATGATGTTATCCCTTTTTGAACAAAAAATGTTCCTTTTAAAATAATTTTTCTTTTTAAACTCCCTAGGTTTATCCTTTCCTTTTCTTTCTTTTTCATTGGTGTTGTTTTATTTGAAAGGAAATTTAGATGAAAAATGGCGAACTTTACCACAATGAAGTCATTTGAATGGTAACATACCTTTGTATTTTCCATAGCCCCTCTTCATTTGACTAATGCCTTGAAGTCCATGGTCTTTATATATGGTTTTTATTTCCTAGTCCTCATCTCATAAGCATTTAGAATTGCATGGAGCCTATCCATAGTCAGTTTATCTAGTTCATGCATTTCTTCTATAATAGAAACCTTAGCATCAAGTCTTGAGGGAAGAGATCTTTGTGCCTTTTGAACTACTATGGCTTCTTCAATATTCTCACCTAGCCCTTTCATAGTGTTTACAATCTCATCCACTGTGAGAAAGAAACTTGCAATATTTTCATATTCACTCATTCTTAGGCTTTCAAATTGCATTCTGTAATCTTGAAGTTTGGGAAAACTTACCTTCTCGTCTCCTTCATAACTGTTTACCAATTTGTCCCATATTTCCTTTGTGGATTCCAACTACATCATTTTGACAAATTCTATTTCTACAAGTCCTCCTTGGATAACATTCATATCTCTTGCATTACTGTAGTAATTTTTTTAAACAACATCATCAATTGGAAGAGTAGATGGGATTTTATAACCATCTACCACAATATGATAGACTTCCATACCAAGAGACATCAAGTAGGTCTTCATTCTGATTTTCCAAAATGAAAAATTTATTCCATTGAACAGAGGAGGTTTGGTTGAAGAAGAAAGAGAATATTGACTTTCCATACTCTCTCTGTGATCTTCCTTCCAATTGTTAGGTTGTTACTGAAGGAACCTCACTCTGATACCAATTGTTATAAATTACAACAATAATGAGAGGGGGCGGGTGAATCAGTATTGTATTAGAGTTCTAAATTTTAATTTCTTTCAACAATTTAAGATTAATTATAAATGATCACTGAATCATCATTACATGCAGAAATCAAAATATAACATAGAAGACACATTAGACCATAAGTTTTACATGGAAACCCAATGCGAGAGAAAACCACATAACATCTTTCTTTATGTTCTTCTACAAGCACCAAATTACAATTCATAATTATTTAGCTTGACAAACACCAACCTGTTGCAGATAATGAGGAAACCAATCTTATAATGCACCAACCTATTACAAATGGTGAGGACACCAATCCTCTCAGACACCAATCTGATGCAAATGACAAGGATACCAATCCTCTCATCCACCAACCTATTGAAAATGAGGAGGACACCAATTGTGTCAAGAACCAACTTGTCGTAGATAATGATGACACCAATCATCTCAGGAACCAACCTATTATAGATAATGAGGGCACCAATCCTCTCAGGAACCAACCTACTATGAATGACGAAGACACCAATCCTCTCAGTAATCAACCTTTTGAAAATTACAAGGACACCATTCCTATCAGAAACCAACCCGTCGAAGATAATGAGGACACCAATCCTCTTAGGAACCAACCTATCATAGATGAGGAGAACTCTAATAATCAGTGAGATTCAAATCACCCTAGCACCACCCTGCCACCCTGTATTCGATTTTTAAAAAATTATTACATAACTGGACCTTTCTCCATAATTAAAAAAAACTCTTAAATGTCTCTAGTTTGGTTTTGTTGATTAGTTACAGGACCTGTTATTGCATGGATTGTAGGTGGGGAAAACCCTGACCCAATCTACAAAGGTGGGACAACTATGGGAATACCTACCCACTGTCACCTTAGATAGGTACTCTCCTCACTTTAGTGAAGGAAAATAATACACAAGGGGGGAATCATCATGACCCCAAGGGATTGAGATAGAGGGTGGAGCAGTAATGAGAGAAACCCCTTAGGTAAATGATGGAAGAATTATGGGATCTTGGAAATTATTCTTTTGGATGGAAAATGGTTTCCAAACACTTGAGTACCTGCACCAAAGTGTCACACCTACTTGAGACAAGACAAATGACCAAGATACAAGCTTAATAATCAAGCGGAAAAGAAAGAGAATATTTATGTCCAATATTGCAGCATTACACAAGAATATATATTAGCAAGAAAAATATCTTGTTACTAATAAATTAATCATCAAAAATATCAAATAGTTATTGGACAATGAAGCACTAAACAACTAGATAATGTTCTAATACTTTATCACAAACTTTGATGGTAAAAGCAGGTTGTTAGATAGTATTTTCAAAAACTTCTAGTAACAATTGTTATCACTGTAATAATTTATTGGAACCCAAGTCTCGAGATTTGGCAGGGCGCTAAATTAGTATAGAAGAGAAATAGATTAGAAGGCGAGGTCACACTTGGTGGGAGGGCTAAATTTAGCGGAGATATGAATTCAATGGGATCCGACAGGTCGTGGATCGTGGGTGCTTCCGATCAACAATCATGGATCATATCGGGTCCAGAACTAGCGTGGATTTTAAAGTCTTGTGGGTGGGCCGATAATAAAACCACGCTTTCGCATCGAATCTATGTGGCACCTCCAGATGCATTATGGGGGGGAAAGTGGGAAAGCACGAAATCACTCAACCACGCACCAATGTCACGTGTTCTAATATCATTGAATATGTCAAATCCAAGGATCACATGTGGAAAGGGAAAAGTTACTGTGGGTCAAATCATCTCATGCCACTTGTTCAAGTATTGTTCATCCGTGTGATGCCCGGTGAGCACCGCCAGATAACCAATTTGAAGGCTCATCATTCGAAATAGATTGGACAAACGTGATAAACCAATGTAGCTTCAAGTACTTTGTCAGTAGTTTATGATTAACACTCAATGACGACTGTCATTCAAAACATGGGTTACATTAATCTATTTTGGGTGATTAACGTTCTACTTCGGAACGAGGTAATCACAGGTCGAATCATTTATCTAAGGAAGATAAGTTCATGCTTTCTGCAAAACCGGGGAAAATGGATAAGACATACCAAGTGGCCTCCAGTGAACCAATATTTTCAACTAATATGACAAATTCATCAATGAAGAAGAAAGAGAAGTTGGTTGCACAAATATTAGCAATGGAATTTCATACAAATTTAGCAAACGAACCAGGGTCAGGTGGAGAAATTAGATTAAATCCTATTATAAAGGATTTGATCATAAATGGATACACAGATGGAGGTCCCATGCGATATGGTAAGGGTAAAAGGATCAAGCAGAGGAAGACAAAGGTCAAAGCCAAAGTTGTTAAAAGCGTTGGAGAAAACCAACCTACTTGGATTGATACGTTAAAACAAGAAATTGCTAATATGAAATAGATTTCAGGTTAAATTTAGTATGTGTCAGAGAATTTTGTAATGATACTGACAAGTGGCCTTCAAGGAAAAAGCCTCAGATATGTCATTTTGGTTTATAACATCTGCTAGAAAATAGGAGTTTAGTTGCTATACGTTACTCTTTTGTAACTGATAGCTATTTTTGGAGCTTTGGGGAAGATGATTCATTTTGAATCCCAGATGTAATTTATCTATACATACCATTACAAAGATAAATGAATGGTTGGACGCACCAGAGAGGGGCCTGCCCTTTTAGGAGGAGGACTTTGTAACTTTATAGAGCTAAATTGAATACACATGCATAAGATTTTGAAGTCTGTATGAAAAGATTCTAATGGTGGTGATATGAGTTTTGCCTCCTTTCATTGTATGTATTTCCTGTGTTCTTTATTTCCATTTCCATTTTCGTCTCTTTAAATTGGATAATCAAAGGCCAGAATTCATCTCATGATCCCCTTGGTTGAAGCAATTTAAAATGTGTGTATTTCTTCTTAACTAATTCAGAATTCCTTTCAGTAAGGCACTGATGCAATTATTTGTTTTCTTCTTCCTCTTACACCCTTATTAATCTCAATTTACAACTTAGATTCATTGCCTCGTTTATCCTTTATCCCCTTGAGATTTCTACTAACCAATCATTGTTTTCATTCACTTTCAGAATTTCGACTTGATAGCCCTAAGTGTTCCTCCCCTTCTTTGCCATAAATTTTATTAAAAAAACCCAAAACAAACTAAATCTAGCCACCAATTTCCAAATATATATCAAGTGACATGAGAGAGCCCTCTCTGAGTTGATCAGGCTAGTGCCAAGATCTAAAGTTGGTTGAAACAGTTACCTCTATCATTTGTCTATCAGCCATACAAAATTACAGAGTGCTAACATTCTGGCACCACTGTTGGGGACGATATTGAAACATTTTCCCTGGGAAAGAAAGACAAAGTTCAGATTTGAGTATTGATGGTGAAAAGTATTCAGACACAAAAAGGTTGTACATCATCCACCTAACAACTCCATCTTCAAGAATCTAGAATTCAAAAATTTTATGGCGACTCCACTGCCCAAAGACTCAGTAGCCTGAATATTTTATTGGAAACTCCACTCAAGATTCAAATGCAATTCAAATACTCCACTGGAAGATGAGATCCCTTGGCAGAGGTATGAAAGGACATAATGGAAGGAAACAAGTACCTAAAGTTGCATTTTTTCCATGACATAATATTTTTTGTTATGAATTACCTTTTGTCCTTTCCTGAAAATGCTAAACAAATATTTCTTCACCTGCTGCATGGAAATGATGACCATGATAATATCGAAATTGTATATCCTCCTCTTAAATTTATACAAATATATCCTCATTTTATCACTAATTTTGATCAAAATCGCCCATCTGAGCCATATGCTAACCATGACCAAGTTGATGAGCCTCGTGAAGCCAAGGCTGATATTCCACCTCTTGTACTCGATCCAACACTCTCCAAGACCTAGCACATATACAAACCCATAAAATTACCTCACATCCTTCATGATTTTCCTTCAAAGCACTATAAGTACCTACCTGTGTTTGATGGGGAACCTGATGCCATCACAGTTGAAAAACACATCCAAGATTTTGAACATTTTATAGATTTGTTTGAGATTGATCACGAGGATGTTTGTATGAGTTCCTTCTCTTAATCCTTGAAAGGGGGTACCAAATACTGGTTTAAACACTTGCAGCCAGAGACGATTAGCTCATGGGAGGAATTGAAGAATGTATTTTTGAAGTTTTGGGGAAAGAAGAAATCTTTGGATATACAACTTACAAAGTTCTATGCCTTGACAAGGAAGAGAAATGAAATTATTTTGACATTCAGCAGGAGGTTTTCCAATATTTATTACAATTTTCCCAAATAAATTCAACCCAATGAAGTTGTTGCCATGCTCCATTATACAACAACTCTTCATCCAAATTTTTCTTTCCTCCTGATGGAAAGAAGACCTAAGTCCTTACAAAAAATGTTTAATGATGATAAGGAGATTCAACACAATATCCAAGAATGTAAACAGATTCGAAATGAGGAGTTGGATGCTAAATAACATGACAGTGAATATGAACAAAAAATAGTTGATTGGAATGTTGAGCAGAGAGTTGATAATATCATAAGTCCTCTTGAAGTTTTTAATGCCAATGATTTTGCAGAAGGTTATATTCCACTTATTGAAAGAGGAGGTGCTAATTTAGCTTTTGATCCATCCCATGATAAGCATGGGGCTGATTGTTTTATGTATTCATTTATAGACAATCAAGAATATGAGTTTGCAAATCAGCTTGTTGAAGAGCAAGTTGATGTTCCAAGTTTTTTCTTGTTAGATGACATTGCAGATGTTTCTGATTTTCCTATATATGATGAATATGATGATGATTGTGATGGTGACTTCCTAGAATAACTAGATGTATGTACTCAATCAAAAAATGTTCCTTTTCAACAGTGTAATGAGAGCAATTAGCCTACATATCACAGTTACAAAGAAGAAAGTACTGAATCAGTTGAAGGGAATTCTCTACCTTTATGTGTTTCTTCATTTAAATTGTTGAAAGAAAATTATAAGATCATTGAAGAAAAGGAATGTGTGTTGATGCCAAATCACATTGATTCACTGAAAAAAAATTGACCAGAAATTGTAGCAGTCTTCTCATGTGTTTGATGACCTTGTTACCTGTTATGTAGAAGGTCTTGTCAGTAAAAAATTGTAGCAATTGGTCGAAGATGAATCTAAAAATGAGTGTGTTCAACAATCCAAAGAAATTTAAAAATGTGCATCTGACAAAAGTGAAGAAAATGAAGAAGATTTTAAATCAGGTGAAAGAACCTTGCCATTGTTGTTTTCTGCTTTCAAATTACTCAAGCAAGATGTCAATAATGTTCCAGATCAGAAATATTCCAGATATGATGTTGAATATTTGAAATACAGTGGAATTGAAAATGAAAACCATATTCCATTATGTTTTTCATCCTTTGAATTTTTGAAAGAAAACCATGTGATAACAAAGGAAGTAGGAAAGTTTGACTGCCATGGCACTGCTTTACATGGGAAAATTGTTGTCAGTGAAAAAGATCAACAACCTTCACATGCATTTAATGATCACGTGGTTGATTACATGGAAGGTTATTTTAGTTCAGATTTGTAGTCTATGCTCAACTACCAACTTGAAAATGAAGATGAAGTTGATCAAGAAATTGTTGTTAAAGGTCATTTTCCTTCTCCAGAAACTAATGTAGATATGTAACAATATTTCCAGCAAGACAAAGTGTTTCAAAGTTTTCTTTATTCCTCTATGAATGATGTAATTGTTGAATTTCTAAGTGGCCTAGACAGAGATGAGGATTCTGAAACTGCATATATGGAAACTGCAAGCAATAGACAAACATATGACATGGAGTCCCAAGAAAGCAACGAAACAGTTCCTCAAGTAAATTTCCAGAAGGTTAACAAAACCAAAACATAACTATTTGATGAACGAGAGGATAGCCCTGATGCTCATAGTATGATTGTCATATTTGAATATGTTCAAGGATGTATGAATGTTTTTGTTGATATTCTTGGAGGATTAGACAAATATATTGTTGGAATGTCATTTGAAAATGCTCTCGGAACAGAAGAAACAAAGAAACAACAACAAACACTTGTGGAAGAGACTTGTCTTACTGTCCTTGTCCATCAAGAAGAAATATTTTTTCACGGTTTTCATGATCTTGTGGCATGTTATATGGGAAAATATACCAATCATAGTTTAAGTCTTAGGAAGGACTGCAAGCTCAGAGGTGAAGGTAATGACACCTCAATGTCAGCATTAGATAGGGATTTTTTCACACCAATGATTTCTTTTCAGGTAGTGTTGTCTTATGATCCGGAAGGTCGTTCCTCCCAGTAGTCTCAGCTGACTTTTCAGCCTCTTGACATAAATCAACAGGGTCCATTACCCAAAAAATAGAGTGGAGTGGAAGAAATGATACGTGGTTGTTATTTTATGCATGTGATGGAAGATCCCTTTGTGGTTTTTCTAGAAATGACGAACAATCCTAATATCCTTAGAATTCTAAGATTCAAATTTATTTGCAATTTATCAAATGAGTTGTTGGTAAATAAGCTTTGGAGAAAGCATGTGAAAAGAAAACAAGTCGTGAATAAAATTATGGAATGGATGCATTGGCATTTTCATTTCACCTGATTGGCATATCATTTCATCAGATTAGGCTAGGTAGGTGTGACTAAGCTTGATGATCAAGAATTTTCAAGTTTAGATTCCCAAATAAAGTATTCAATTAGATTTTAGCAGTATTTCTAGCATTCAGTCTCTAGGTCAGAGCATGGAACACACTTGTTGTGAGAAAAGCGCCAATGGATAAGGCACATACTCTATTGTTATTTACTACCTCACATAGAGGATAGAATCCCCATTTGGAGCCTATGTTATCACTGTAATAATTTCTTGGAACCCGAGTCTCGATATTTGGCAGTGCACTAAATCAGTATAGAAGAGCAATAGATTATAAGGTGGGGTCACATTTGGTAGGCATGGCTAAATTCAGTGGAGATCTCAATTCAATGGGATCCAAAAGGTTGTGGATATTGGGCACTGTCAATCAACTTTCGTGGAGCATATAGGGTCCAGAACTAGCGCAGATTTTAAGCTCTTGTGGGCAGACTGATAATAAAACCATTGTTTCGCATCGAAGCTACCTGACGCCTCCAAAAGAATATCGGGGGGAAAAATGGGTAAGCGTGAAATCGCTCAACCACACCTCGATGTCACATGTTCTAATATCATTGAATATGTCAAATCCAAGTATCACATGTGGAAATGGAAAAGTGACGGTCGGCCAAATCGTCTCACACCACTTGTTCAGGTACTGTTCATCTGTGTGATGCCTGGTGAGCACTGCCAAATAACCGATTCGAAGGCTCATCATTTGAAATAGATTTTTGATGTACCTGCAAGTACTTTGTCAATATTTTATGATTAACACTTAATGATGTATGTCATTCAAAACATGGGTTACATTACTATGTTTTGAGTGATTAACATTCTACTTCAGAACGGGGTAATCACAGGTCGAATCATTCAACCAAGGAACATAAGTTCATGATTTCTAAAAAACCAGGGAAAATGGATAAGATAGACCAAGTGGCCTCCAGTGAACCTAGATTTTCAACTAATATGAAAAATTCATCAATGAAGAAGAAAGAGAAGCTGGTTGCACAAATATTAGCAATGAAATTTCATACAAACTCTGCGGACAAACTAGGCTCAGGTGGAGAAATTAGATTAAATCCTATTATAAAGGATTTGATCATAAATGGATACGCATATGGAGGTCCCATGCGGGCTGGCAAGGGTAAAAGGAGCAAGCAGAGGAAGACATAGGTCAAAGCCGAAGTTTTTGAAAGGGTTGGAGAAAACCAACCTACTTGGCTTGGTACGTGTTGACGGGCGTAAGTGACACATCATAAAATGGAAGGTCAAATACGGTACATGGTTGTCTAAATGACCCAATTCGTTTGGAATGAAATGACCTGATGGGTTTAATGGCTCCATTGGCCAGCTAAAGTCCTAAAAATAATAAAAGAAATGAAACTGATCTATAAAACTATGATACTAATCATATAAGTTAATAATTTACAAGCGTCAAAATAGAAAAATGGATATGTGCATATGATTATGAATAGTATATACATACAACTTGCAAGATTTACAAGATATCTTGTGAAATATATGTTTTTGAATTTTTTTATAAAAGAGATAAAGAAAGCACATTCATTTTTTTGTTTTCTGCTAAATATTTAAAATCTAAACAAAACTAAAGAATTATAATCAAATATGATTGAAATAAGAATAGATAAACAGTCAAAGATAATTCAAACCATTCTTTTTTCATTGATAATAAATTAACTAAAGAACAAGTAAACTAACTTGTAATTAATCAACTAAAATGAATTTATCTTCCTGTGCAATTCAAGCTCCTAACTGTCCTACGTATGAGGGAAGCATGTAACAGAACGGTGCCAATACTCCCAGAATAAATTCAAAGGTGCTTTGGAGAAAGAGTATAACAACATAATGATAACGTACAGATCTGGTGATATTATAATGATGAATACTTATAATAGAGGAAACTCAATACAAAGCATTCATATAATCCATCATTCAATCTCTAGAATAATTCGACAATAATTAAATGGCAGATTGATCACAGATGTAATATGGAACCACAAATTACAGACATAATTTAAAGTACTTAATAATATGAAATACCATATGATAGCCATACTAAATATCTATCAAACGTAATAACATTTCATAATATAGAGGCAAAAACATAATGCGTGAGCATCACGTAGGTCTAAATCCAAGTAGTGAACAACTTCTCCATATCAGTCTTCAAAATCATATGTCCATAATGTGTCACAGCCAAAGATGTCTTCACTGCTAAGAGTGACCAATATTTAAAATAGCTTAGGATTCACATACTCTTATCATGCAAGATAGAGTACAATCCCCAACAAATAGATAGTATTACAAAAAATAATAAAACTAGAAACCACTCCTGTATGAGTTGGTTTGTCAAAATAATAGAAAAGTTTTATCTATATAAAAGAAAGAAACTACTGAATAATAGAGCATATGACCCAAGATGTTATTTCCATGTAATCAACATCATAATCATCAACTTCTTGTAGATAGCAAAACAAATTTGATATTTAGAAAATAATGCTAACTAATATTGAGAACAGACTGGCAACATAATCATAGATTATGTAGCTAGTGTTATTGTTAACAAAGGAAATAAAAATTAAATCTTCCTATTTTGATTTTTCATAACAGAATGTAATAAAATCAAATAAAATCATTTTTACCATTAGAAATTAGCAAATGAAGGATCAGACAGTTCTGAATTTATGATGGCTTTTAAGTTGGTTGTATTTTTTATGATTATATTACCGGATCTCTTGGGGCCTTTATTTTCCCTTTCTGTGTGTGCTTTCAACTCTTGGCTCTCTTGTTCCAATAGAGAATTCTGAGCAGCTAGATGTTTTACTTGAGCCTGTAACAATGGAATATCCCTGTAATAGCATTCTATCCAATCTAAGCAACTGTCACAATGAACTAGTGCGATGGAAGACCGATGTGGAATGAAATTGGCAGCGGCTACTTCATGCTTCCCTATGGATTGACTCAGAGCATGACTAATTCCATTGAAACCTTCTTGGCCTTTCATACATGGGGGAAATCTAGACATGAATTCATATTGTTCAACTTGGGCATTAGTTTCATACCTGGGACATTGGTTGTTCGGATCTTCCTGAGCCAGGAAATCGTTTATCTCTTGATCTAAACATTGATCATTGATCTCGATCATAAATATCGAGCTCAAATGATTCTTTTTCCAATTCCTTAAACTCTTAGAAATCAATCGACCAGACCTCTTATTCCTAAAATTCGAATCTGAGCTATGTTGTTTCTTACCCTTACGAATTTTCCTTTTAATAAGTTTATCATTGTAGTTCTGATTAGGTTCATTCACAGGTACATGAGAAGAATTTGATTTTAATTCTCCCACTACCTGTTCCAACGATTTTATGGGTGAAAACATACATGGCAATTCCTTAACCATGGGGGTTTCCAAATAAATAGACACAGATTAAATAAATTCACAACCATCAGGTGAATTAAAACCCTGACTATCGGTCATGGGACTGTCCAAATTGGGGTTTACATTTAAAGGCGGGTTGACTATATTGTTGGCCTGGGAAAAACCATTTCGGCTCAGGAAACTCTCCCAATTGTCTCTGATTTGTGACAGGTGAGAGATCAATAGGATTTTTATGAGCCCATGATAAATATGCTCAATAGAGAATTCATGCTCTGTCTCTTAAAGCATTTCGACATTTTGAATAGGCTCATTAACAGGTAGAATGACATTTTCAATTCAAACCCTATGAATAACATAAGAAGCCGAATGTGGTATAAATGGTGGATGTAATAGTGAAACATTTACTATAATAAACATGACATTACATTGTTTCAAAGTATGATGTAAGGAATACTCTTTAGAGCTTCCCTTGCTTTCATCTCTAGAATCAATGTATATGACACAACTTAACTACTCTCTCTTTGGTGCATGGCCCAATTCTAAACCATTTCCTACAATTGGAGAAGATTTCCCCTTTTGTGATAACAACTACATAATTTCCCCCCTCTAGAGTCTGGAGAGAAAATATAAGCCTTTTTATACTCTCATATGTGATGCGATTGTTCAACAAGGTAGTTTTGAAGTTATTATGTTGCCATATTGTGGATCTCATTACTTGTGCGCTAACTATTTGATGGTTGAATCATATAGACATAACATATTAGCATACCATTTGATTTTACATGGTGATCAACTCAAAGGTCATACCCACTCACGACAATGGGTGGATGGTCTTCTTATTCATGTCCCCGTGGGAATAAAGAGGAAGGTATCATAGTTCATTCATTGCATTAGTATGACATGAAATACTACTGACTATTTTAATTTATGCACATTTATGTTTTCAAAGTTTATTTATGTTCATTATTTATGTGAATCATGAATGTATTGTAAATAACACCATTATATATAGTGTGATTAATCATAGTTAATGTTTATTCTTCATTTTAATTTGTAAGCTTCTATCACTTAATTGGTTGAATTTGCAAATGAATACTATATTTTTTTGTATTTTAACTCTTACTATACTAATTTATAAAATATTTGCAATTGACAAATAAATGGTGATGCCCCCAAGGAAACAATAAATGGTGATGCCCCCCAATCTAATATTTTCTTCATTTTCACCACTCCCACGCATTTCTCAAGGAGATAAGAGAGAAACAAGATATAATGAAACCTATTGAGTTATATAAATGGATTAATCAATCTTCTATAAAACTTCCACTTGAGGTGCAACCTTCTAGAAAAAAGAAGAATTTATGATGCGACACCTGCAATTCTTGTATATCGAATCCTTAAAATAGTATAATAAACCATAGTACATTGTTATGAACATAAATATACATATAAATAGATATTCATAACATAATAATTAATTAATAAATAATTATTATTATTAACGAAAGGACACGTCTCAAAGGACATGACTATTGGTTAAGGGCACCCCTGCGTGGGTATATAAATGATCCCTCATTCTCAATTGTATATCATCTTATCTATTCATATTTTATACATTATTCCTACATGTATTATTATGTTACATTCCAAGTATTTTGGATAATTTTTGTGTGAGTGAACTTTGTTCGTCTCATTTGGTATCAAAGCTTCCTTTTTCTGATTCCGACCATTGGCCATACAGGCTTGTAGTCACACACAAAAACAAATTCAGAGTTTCTCTGATTTAATTATGCCATTGGACACAATCAATTTTTTTGGAGTTTCTTTGCTACAAAGGTCTTTGAACAAAACCCATCCCTTGGCCACTGAAAGCTAATAATTATTCCGCTGCCAGAAAATTAGAAAAACAAGAAATCAAGAAGAAGAATAAAACACCAATTGTTCAGATGTTGCCACGTTTAGATGTTGTCGCCGTTCTTTCCACCGTATAGGTATATTTTAGAAACAAAATTAGAATTGTTGGTTTGTCCATACAACAACTGACACATTAAAATTAATAGCAGCTCATTTGTACAATAGGAACTAAAACAAATAGACTCAGTACTGCTATCGGTCCGTACATTCAACAATAAACAAAATAAAAGATGTCATACCATTAAAATTAAAATTATAGTCATTACACCAAATTCCAAAAAATTACAAATCACACCAGCTCATACTAAACTTCGACTACCATGAATATTTGATCAAGCATTAATTGCACTCATTACAAGTCAAATTAAAACTATTTTTTTACATTTCAATAAAAAATGCACAACAAATAAAAAACTGTACAGTGAATCCATACCATCCGTACAACAAATTAAAAAATTGAAAATCATGTGGTATACCTACAATGAATCCGTACATCAATTATCATAATCAAATATAGCTCAGCTGTCATTTTTCCTCCCATCAATCCGTACATTTATTTATAGACCAACATGAATCAATCAATAAGTTCATAAAACTTGAAACTTAGCAATATATGGGTGCCTTCAAAGTGAAATTTTTCAGGTAGAAGATATAAATCCCAAATCAATTTTTTAATTTAAATTCATGCTTACAGTCATCAATTTAAAAACAAAACAAATGAAAAATTCAAACAAAAAACTCAAAAAGATAAGTTTAACCCAATCATCACCTCAAAATTCAAAAAAATGAATGTTCATAAATTTAAGGAAGGTGGCATCTACAGGAAGGTATAATCCCTTTGTGGTGATTTTAAATGCGATAAAAATCGACAGAATTGTTGGTTGCCAACAATGGAGACATACTGGAAGAAGCAGTTATCTCTGCATCACCAGAAAATTTAGGGGGTCAGATGAAATATTTTTTTAGAAACAGTCAATCAACAGATCAAGCACTCCAATCATATCTCAGAAAATAAAGTAGCTCAACCTCAGATGTATTTATGTTCAACATGTAATCTGGGATCTAATTTAGGTTACATGTGTAGCAATCTTTATGCAGTTGACTTTGATATTGTTGACAAGGACACTGCTGCCAGCAGGTGTCCATAGCCTCAGTAGGGATGTCATTTAACCCATTCTAGTACTTCTATAATGTCCAAGAGTCATATTCATGATAAAGAACATATTCATACTTGATCAAATTAAAATACATACCTAAGGAACTTCTTAAAGTCGGCATTGCTTCGCTACCAACATGCTTGTTCAGTACCCCGATGAAGTTGCCTTGGTATAATGCATGCATTTAGCCGCTGCTAGTAGACCTATTCAGTGTCTCAGTGGGTTTACAAACACTTCCCACACATTAAAGTTCTTTGAATCCTCTATAATTTGTTTATGATTTCAAGAACTTCATGATATTCAGGAGAGAGGGGTACAGTTTTGATGACTTTCATGATCATTTACAAATTATTATTCTGTTTTTATGACCTTCATCATGGCTTGGACACTTATATTTCTGTTAAGAAACCATATCGAGGATGGGAAGGTACAATTGAGTTATTTTCCTCAAAACAGGGACAACGTTAGAAGTTTGTTAAGGATAATCGCGTCTTCTTGTAATTTCAATGAGAAACCAGAAACATTGATTTAAGAAGAAACTTACTTTTGTTTATCCGAGTTTAACACTTACTGTTCAGGTGCTTGAAATATTAACAACTACTTCTAATGAATGAGAATTATGATTTTCCTTCGACAAATGAAATGGTGACTCAGACATAATTATTTAGAAAACAAATCAANAAATGAAAAGAACCAAAATCAAAACAGACAAGAAAATTAAAAATATTTACAAGAGGGTGTATTATAAACCATCAGGTGAAATACCTCTCAAGATCCTAGACATTCAATGGGAAAGTGTCTGGATGTACCTCCAAATTATGCAGATGGAAAGAGATCGGACCCAATTTTTCAGAAATTACAAATGGTCCTAGCCACAGGTTTTGGAACTTGGTGTGTTCACCCTTACCCTCCTAGGCTTTGTCCCACTTGAGAACCAAATCTCCAACATCAAAATTACTAT
>SNQJ01S0015513.1:39508-76709 GCA_010110895.2 Picea sitchensis
ACATCGAACCAACTCTTCACAATTTGTTGGTGATGGTCCAGTTTCTGTTTAGCTTGTGTTCTCACCTCTTCTAGTTTTAACAAAGCATTTATCCATTTTTCTAGAGGAGGATACTCTTCTTCTTGAACTTTCTTTAATAACTATAGAGAAGGAAGTAAGACATGTGGGGGGAGAATGACTTCTCTTCCGTAGACAAGGAAGAAAGGGGAGTTACCAAAAGATGCTTTTGGAGTTACCCTATCAGCCCAAAGTGCATTATATAGTGCATTGTGCCAATTCTTGTGGTTTTTTGAAACTGTACTTTTGATAATCTTGACTAAATTATTATTTGTTGATTCTGTTAGACCATTCCCTTGAGGGTAGTAGCTGGATGAATACTTCAGTTTGATCCCTTTTTCTAGAGAGAAAACATTCATATCAAGGGACAAAACATATGATTCATTATCGAAAACCAGACATTCAGGAATGTCGAATCGAGTGATGATATGAGAGTTCAAAAAGGACATTACCTTATTGGTGTTGACCACTTCTAAAGGTACACCTTCAAACCATATTTATAATATTATGTTGCTATGAGGATATACTTGTGTTGTTGCGAAGAGGAGGGATTGATTGGTCCTATGATTTCTAGGCCCTATTGTTGAAAATGTGCATCTACAGTAAAAGGTTGGAAAGGGAAAGTGGCCTTTTCACCCATCCTACAGCCTTTTGGAAAATCACAAATTTGCGAGACAACATATGGGAATCTTTGAACAAGGTGGGCCAATAGTACCCATCCCTTAGAACTTTTTGGTCAATAGTGTATCCACCAAAGTGACCACCGACTTGAACAGCATGAAGTTCAACCAACACTCTTTCAGATTCCTCCTTTTCTAAACAACGCAGAAAAACACCATCGAATTTCTTTCGAAATAATACATCATTTATTAACTGGAAAGACTCATATTTAAGACTAAGTGCTCTTCTATTTTTAGGATCAAGATTGCGGGGAGAAGATCCATGCGTTAAATAAAATTTAATGTTCTCATACCAAGAATTGGGTGTAACTTGTGCACAACTGATTTGTTTTTCATTATGTTGATTCACAGTTGAGGTGTTTATTTGGATTTCTTGTTCTTCAATTGAATCAACCACTAGTTTACACAGGCCTTGACCTCTAACAATTTGGGCAGGGGTTATTTCAAGGTCATATTCCTATAGCAAAGTCATCCAATTTTCACTTTTCTCACTAAGCTCTTTTTGTACTAACAAGATTCTCATAGCAAGGTAAGGAATAATAACTTTGGTTCCATATTTCAACAGGTAAGACCGAAAGTGTTTCACTACTTTGAAAATAGCATAAGCTTGTTGATCTATTTCTGGGTAGTTAAGTTCTTCTCCTTTAAAAGTTGAGCTCATGAAGGAAATGGGTATTTCATTTATTTCAGTGTTTTTCTATATAAGTACAACAACATAAGATCGGTCAGATGCAAAAGTGCAAAGAGTGAAATCCTGAGAAAAATCGGGACTCATCAAGGAAGGGGATTCTATTATCAATTTTCTAATTGAATCGAAATCCTGAATTTCTTATGGTCCCCAACAGTACAAAACATCTTTTTTAATTAAATTTTGTAACGGTCTAACCATTTCTGAGAAACTAGGGACAACTATTCTAACAAAATTAATCTTACCCAAAAAGGATTGCATGGCATTTTTGAAAGAGGGAGGGGAGAGTTTAGAAATAGCTTGGGTTCTTTCAGGATCAATAATCATTCCATCCTTAGACATTATAAACCCAAGAAATTTTCCTTGATCTACTGCAAAGACTGATTTCTTAGGGTTGAGAGATATGCTGAACTTGCGACATCATTCTAGGACATCCCTAAGGTGAGACAAGTGATCTTTCTTGTTTTTAGAGAAGATGGTGACATCATCAAGATAGATCACAATTGACTGGTTATTGAGGCCATAGAAAGAAATATCCATTTCTCTCTGAAAAGTGGCACCAATGTTTATCAGTCCAAAATCCATTTTCTTGTAGGCGTAAGTTCCCCATGGGGTACGAAAGGTGGTTTTAAGTTGGTCTAAAGGAGACATAAGGACCTGGTTGTATCCAAAAAAAGCGTCTAGCAGAGATAGTCTTTCGGAACCAGACACCTGTTATAGAATTTGTTCCATCGGAGGAACATGGTAGTTGTCTTTATCAGATGCTCAGTTTAAGTTCCGAAAATCCACACAAAGTCGAGGTAACTGTTTCAACCAACAGTACCTTAAAAGAATAAATTTCGAATATGAAATAGATTTCAGGTTAAATTTAGTATGTGTCAAATAATTTTGTAATGATACTGACAAGTGGCCTTCAAGGAAAAATCCTTAGATATGTCATTTTGGTTTATAACGTCCCCTAGAAAATAGGACTTCAATTGCTATACATTACTCTTTTGTAACTGATAATTGTTTTTGGAGCTTTGGGGAAGATGATTCATTTTGAATCTCGGATGTAATTTATCTATATATACCATTTCAAAGATAAATGAATGGTTGGACGTACCGGAGAGGGGCTTTCCCTTGTATCAAGAGGACTTTGTAACTTTCTGGAGTTGAATTGAATACACATGCAGAAGTTTTTGAAGTCTCTCTAAAAATATTCTGATGGTGGTGATAAGAGTTTTGTCTCCTTTCATTGTATGTATTTCCTGTGTTCTTTATTTCCATTTCCATTTTCGTCTATTTAAATTGGATAATCAAAGGCCCAAAATTCATCTCGTGATGTTCTCGGTTGAAGCAATTTAAACTGTGTGTATTTCTTCTTAACTAATTCAGAATTCATTTTAGTAATGATCTGATGCAGTTATTTGTTTTCTCCTTCCTCTTACACCCTGCTTAAACTCAATTCACAACTCAGATTCATTGCCTCATTTAGCCTTTATCCTCTGGAGAGTTCTACCAGCTAGTCATTGTTTTCATTCACTTTCAAAATTTCGTCTCCATAGCCCTGAGTGTTCGTCCCCTTCTTTGCTGACAATATTATTAAAAAAACCCAAAACAAACTAAATCTAGCCACTGATTGCCAAATATATGTCAAGTGACATGAGAGAGCCCTCTCTGAGTTGAGTAGGCTAGTGCCCAACTCTAAAGTTGGTTGAAATAGTTACCTCTATCATTTGTCTATCAACCGGACAAAATTTACTGAGTGCTAACAACAACCAGGTGGTTATAGAAAATATTTTCTACAACAACAAATTTTAACCATAAAAATCAGCAAATAAACCATAAAAAAGTTAGCTAATAGACAATAGAACAATAATAGTGGTTTCCAAGAAAATTTCCACGGTTGAAAAGCAAGTTAAAGTAAAATATTAAGTGTGTTTTGTTGTATCCGTAATGTCTATGGATTTTATTTTATTATAACTAGAGAACTAATAGGACAATAAATACGCCTTAGTGGCTTTAGCAAGCTTAAGACACTACGAAAATATTCTAGCTTAAACAAATTTGATATCTCTCAAAATCATGTGTAACAATGCAAGTAATTTATTTCTCCAATGAAATTTTTTATTAGTGCCTTTCCAAATGGGTTATGGAGTCTACTTGTATTAGGTTAGGTATACCACTTTTCTAGGGGTGTAATCCCTTTTACTCCCTAGAGAAAGTATCCATAACAAGGTAAATCTAGGAGGGTGTAAGCCCTTTTACTCCTCCTCGCAACCTTCAAAATGGCTTATTCAACAAACAATAATGATAAAAATTGGTCCAGGGTACATTCCCTTATATTCCTCTAAGTATCTAGCCAAGAACAACCATGAAACACGCAAGAAGAAATAACAACATGCATATTTTTATGACCAATTCTAAGAAGCATGCAATATAAACCCTTATTTACCAAGAAAATTGTATCACCATAGCAAGAGAATAGCCTCCAAGAGATAACACACCACTTAGCTCCATAAGACAAGTATAAACCATAGCATAATATATATAGAGAGAGATGAATTTTTCCCAAGTGGAGAGAACTTTCAGCTAAGTATCTCTTCTCACACGAGAGAGTTGTTGGAATATTGAGAGGGGGGGGGGTGAATTAGTATGAGCACTTTACACAAATTTTAACCATAATAAATATTCTTTCACTTTATCAACAATGTTCAATACTTTATCATCAATGTATCATCTATGATTTCATTCAATATATATATATCATAAGCATGTAATCATAAGTAGCATCACATCAACATCACATCAAGAACACAGTACACCAATATTTACATGGAAACTCAAATGGGAGAAAACAATAGAATGCTTTCTTATATATATATCAAGAATTCATTCATAGAAAGCACCAACTTCCCAATTCTCCAGCTGCAACTGGAAGGAGGCTACAACCCCCTATTTGTAGGCTCCAACATGAAGGAAGTTATAACTCCCCGAATTCTATGGCTTCAACCAGAAGGAGGATACAACCCTTTGGGTTCTCCATCTCCAACCAAAAGGTGGCTACAGCAACCTAGTTCTCAGGATCCAACCTGAAGGAAGCTCCAACTCGCTAATTCTCCAGAACCAACTAGAAGGATGCTACAAACCCCTTTCCTTACCCCGTCACACAACCCTCAAATATAAATGTAGACCAACTGTCACTACCACAATCACTACCACTGTCACTACCACTATCACTGCCCCGATCACTGTCACTACCACTATCACTGCCATTTCCACTATCACATCAACATGTAACCTCTCAACCTGTCATTGTATCCAAACTATCACTAATCAACCTGTCCAATCTGTCATTGTCACTGATACTCAACCGGATCCTCTCACATGGATCATATACCAAGGACACCTCTCAAATATATGTCCAACATCACCAACACATTCCTATACCAAGCATGTACCAATATCACAAACATAACATCACAAGATATGTGTCTCAACACTATACCAAATCATGTACCAAACCATCAACCTGTACGATACCAAACATCAATCATGTACCACACCAACTGCATAAACCATGCACCAAAACCTATACCAAACCATGCAACAACCATGAACCAACACCTGTTCCAAACTGTGCATCAACCATGCACCATAACTCATACCATATGCCCTAACCATCAATCATGTACATCAACATCATACCAAGTACCAATCCTATACCATATCATGGATCAACCATGTACATCAACACTTGTACCATACCATGTACCAAAAATGTATCTCAACCATATACCATATCACTTAATCATTCCATACACCATGTACCATAGGATATATCAAGAAACTACCATCAAAGGTGTACGTTTAAATCTATAACAAACCTAGTGTATGTGATCACAGACCTGCAGACCTTCCTCAACTTCAACAACAAGATAATAGCATCTTCATCAAACTTTACCTTAGTCTCAAGGGACTAGTTTTTGGATTAGTCACAAACCCTAAATTTCAACAAGAATAAATATGTACCTATAATGAAAAAGGTTTGAAACTTGTACCCAATATTATTCAATATCATCTCTAAAATTCCTCCAAGTTTCACTGCTTGGAACATCCCATAAAAGGAGTTATAGAAAAAATGGTAGACCTTACTAAATTCTAGATTATTCTAGAGAGAAAACTTGTAGAGAATTCCATGCACAGAATATTGGATATATAGATCTAAAAATCCTGCAAAAACTACTAAGGATTGTCCTCTATCCAATTCATTTTGTCTCACTTAATTTGGATCCTCTATGAATAAGTTATGATTGTTTTACTCGGATTTTCTATTTGAGACTAGTTTTCAGACTAGGAAAAAACCCTATTTTCCACATAGTGTATCTCCGAAAATACTATGACCCAAATGATGAACTTTTTACCACATGTACATTGATATGTTTTTTCAACCTCCTCTGATTTTCACTATCTGAATCATTCTATTAAAGATCTTATAGATAAAAAGGTAATATGACCTATAAATAACATACGTTAGAACACATCCTCACAACACTTCATCCTCCCTTGGAATTTATCACTTCTTCACTTCATATTCCCTCTGAAATTCGACTCAGATCTCCTTGGTTACCTCAGATAACAATCAATTTCTCACTTAGAAGATATTCAATAGAATGTGTGTGAATGTACTTATGAGTGAGTTCTTGAGGTGTATATATACTTTTTCTAAGTAACCTCTTTCCTTAACTTTAGGGCTTCTTGAACTTTCTTTTTACAACCACTTTACCCTCTCATTAATAACTTGCAACCAATTAAGGGATTATTAACCCATATTTGGGGCTTCCAAATTCATGACCTCATAACTCCTCAATTGTGAGGAACCACATGTTGTACCACCTATCATCGTAAATGGAATGATGTGTACTATCCATTTATGATAGTGTTACTTGCAATTACACTGTCCTTCATGTCATTATTCCTCAATCAAATTAGAGTCCCATAACCACACCTATGAGGCTACATGTAGACTACATCATATACACCCAAATAACTCACCATCAATATCGATGATACATTTTTCCAACATCTATGGACCTCTCCAAAGGTTGACATCAATCTCTAAGAGTTGACATCAATATCTAAGGGTTGACATCAATGAAAACTGACTGTCCAAACCAACTCTCCAACAATATCCCCCTTTGGCATTGATGGCAACAATGATGTTCCAATGATCATGCTCCCCTTGTGACCATTTCTCCTTATCAATGTTTCTCACTCTCTCCCTTTGAGATCAATGACAAAGGGTATCTTTCCTTGGGGTTGCTCCCCCTCTCTTCATGCCTATGTTCTTTCTCTTTATCTTTGACCAAAGGTTAACTTCCCCTGCTGATATGTCTCCTCCTGATACCATACTTGTTGTAAATAATAGCTCCCCCTATGGGTATGTCTCCTTGTCTATATTCTACTAATATTCCTTTCTAGATCTCTCTCTCTGATGATTTTTATTCCCTTGAATTTTCTGTAATATGTATATTTTTCCTTTCCTTTCTTCCAATGTTGTTTATTTCCCATTGGTGCTTCCTCTTGAATTCCACTGACATATATAAAAATAATTCAAAATTTGATTTCTTCATTTACTTATCATGTTCACTTGACCATATTGTTCAACAATGTCCTTCTCATGATATAGCTTTTGCTCACGGTTTCTCTTTCCATGTGTGTTTGTACCTTTCAATGCTTTCCTTTCTATGACCAATTGATTGTAACTGAGTCCCCTTATTCCAATTGTAAATACACTGCTATGCATATTCTCTAACCCATGATTTTTTTACCTGCTAAGCATCTCATGAATCCTTCTCTGTCCATGTGACACACACTATTTATAACTTTGCTACTCAACCGTCCACAATGATGACCCATCTGTCAATGTACCATTCTAAAGAATTCTCTTAAATATACTACAACTGATCATCGCATGTTCCTATTGATCAAATAAAATAAAATATGTCCATTGATCTGATCTGTTTTCTCATCAAACTATGCATGTTTGGGAAAATATGTACTGAAGATATCCCTACCTAAATCCATACGTGGAATATAAACTTCTTCCTTCCAACTAATACTTGTGTGGGAACACTATTTCTAAACCGATCAATCTATTACTCTGTACTTCTACTATATGACTTCTTTGAATCTATCTCTACAACCACTACTCTAAGGATGGTTCTTTGATCTGTCTTAGCTACTGCATGGACTCCCCCTGTTCAATATTCATATTACCTGGGAGTCTCCAAGATGGGTGACTTAGAAAAATACCCGCTCTGATGCAGAATGATCTTCCTCTACGTCTATAGAATCATCATTTCTCTGAACTATGACATCTTTCTTTCTACATGTGGATTGAACTTGCACTACAATTCCTGAAAGAACAATCTCTTGAGCCTGTTTTGTATTCACCTGCTCTTCTTTTCTTTCTTGTGTCGTTGCAAATCACGTGATCTCTAGGTCTCGTTCTTTATTCACCTATTCTTCTTGTTTTTCATTTCTTCTCCAAATCTTCATGTATCTGACATCTTTCCTTTTCTCTGTAGATTTGTCTTCATCTCATACTATTGTCAATATTGAGAGTAGACTTCTGGGTGTCCTTCATTCACTTTATCTTCATTTACATGTTCTTGTTTTATTTTCCAAACCTTCTTATATCTAATATCAATTTTATTTCTCAAATAAGTATCCATCATGCTTCTACAATCACAAGCTATGTGCCCATATTTATGGAATTTGTAACATTCAATGTTATGTGGGGCCACATAATCATTTCTTTCTTGAACATTTTTTTCATAAGCCCTGCAATATGCAACCTAATGTCCAAAGTTAGTACAATAAAAACAATGACCATAAAATAAATTGACATACCTGGGAGTCGATGATCTTCTTTGTTGTGTAGTCCTTCTGAATTCCTACCTTGGTTGATCATGACCTTTTCTTATGTGTATCTATTCATCATGGTTGAATATTGTTTGTTGCTTAGATGTGGTAGGTTTTTTTGAAGATGCATCTCTATTATACTCAATCTTCCTTGATTTTTTGCTGACCATGATTCCTTCCTTTGAGTACATATGCATAACTCTTACTCTTTTCTTCATTCTTATTTTTTGGTAACCTGCAATGCTTCTCTTAATTATCTACTATTGATGTGGATGTTTCTATCTATTCAATGTTATTGCTGAGATTGATGATTTTACTTCTCAATGTGACAACTTCTTCTTCAAGATTCTCAACCTCTTCTTCTTTCTTCATCATCTGAATTTTCATGACTTCTTCTGTTCTCTTTTCTTCTTCAAGTTGGATCTTCAATATGATGATTTCCTATTCAAGTCTTATCTCTTCTTGATCAAATTATTCTTCAAGCTAATTTAAGTTGTCGGTTCTTTCCTTAAGATGATATGTCAGTATCTTCTCTCTCTTTTCTACTTCCTTTATTTTGGTTTCAAAACACTGCTTCTCTTTTATTTATTCTTTTCTTAGTACTTCTATTTCATATTCCAAGCACTGCTTCTTTTCCATCTGAGTTTTGTATGTTTCTTCAATATTTTTGGCTTCTTCTAGCTGAGCTTTAGTTTCATGATGACCTGTTGGGATTCTTTGGAACTTTCTTGAGAATTATTCTTGGCTAACTATTCCTCAAGTGACCAGTTATTCTTCCTTTATTGTGTTAGTTCATCTAGACCACTAATTAGTTCGACTTCAATATCCTTTCCCTTTTCAATCTCATGATTGTCTTCTATTTCATTGGGTTGTTCTTTCTCATCACTTTCAATCTTTAAATAAGTGAATTCAAATTCAATATGTCTACTCTCTTCAAAAGTAAATAAAAATAACTCACTTATGTTGACTACAATCTCTTCTGAATCTGAATCTATCAGACATGATGAGCATATTACCTCTTGTTCTATACCTACATATTCTTCAATAATCTTCAACTCTGTAATGGGAGAAGAATAGATATTATTTATCTTATGCCATAGTTCTTTAGATGATGAACATTTTCCTACCTTGTCCTTTATTGAATCAGGAATTCCTTCCAAGATAAAATCCATTAATATTTTTTTGTTACTTTTGTTGCATTACTGAGGGGGGGGGAGCGGGGGTGAATCAGTAATGAGAAATTGTACCAATTATTAATCCTTTAAAATAAAAAGTATATTATTTTACTTATTCAACCATTTTCATATATTCATCATCAATATGTTAATGTATCATAAGAATTAACATTCATCAGTGCATAATAAACAATAACAAACACATCCACACAATGAACAATACACCAATATTTAAGTGGAAACCCAATGTGAGAGAAAACCACAGAATGATTTTATTATATGTCAAGAATTACATTCAAGGAAGAACCAACTTCCAATTCTCCAACTACAACTGGAAGGAGGATCCGACTCCCTAGTTTCTTAGGCTACAACCTGAGGGAAGCTCCAACTCCCCAATTCTATGGCTACAACCAGAAGGATGCTACAACCCCCTATGTTCTCCAACTACAACCAGAAGGTGGATACAACCACCTATCCTTGCCTCGTCCAACTATCCTGAAATATAAGTAGAATGATGGAACCACTGTCACATTATCACTGTGAGATATACTGTTGTAAACCTGTACCATTCAACCTGCACCAAACAACCTGTAACAACCTGTACCAAACAACCTGTACCAAACAACCTGTAATCAACTTGTATCAATAACTTGTAAACTACCTGTACCATTAACCTATGCCAACATGTACCATGCATCAACCTGTACCTCAACCTATACCATAAACAAGTGCATCAACCATGCACTAAACCTGTACAAATAACCTGTCACAACAACATGTCCAAACAACCTATCACAACAACCTATATCATCAATCTTATTAACCAAATCATATCTACTCACCAATATCAGTCACCAAGACAAATCTCAACCATATGCACAATATCACCAATATGTGGATCAACCAAGCATATCACAACAACTCATAATCATCACCAAGATCTATATCTGCTTCTAATAATATACCAAGAAAAGTATGCTACGTCATACATAAACCATGTGTCAACAATACTACTAACAAGTGCCTCCAACCATGTATCAAGTATGTACCAATCATGCATCAACTACACATCAACTATGACTCATCAAGATGTACCAACATCATCAACTATACACCTCATGTATGTGCCAACTCATCAACTATTTATCTCAACCATGTACCCAACATGTACCTCAACCATATACCAAATACATATACCAATATAACCATCAAAAGTTCTCTAGCAATACATCACACTATCCATAATCAAATACCATAAATCCTTACATCAAACCATGTTCCATAACCTCACTTTATGTATCCTTAAGGATGCATCATTCATAATCCAATCATATACTAAGACCACTAACAAGTGTCTCTCACAATGCACCACAAGATATTCCAATAAATCAAACTAAGTGCACTAACAATATACTTCAATAGATCTCTCTCAAAACCATTCTACAACAAGCCCTAAACTTCCAAGAGGGAATTCAATAGATTTACAAGGAAAACCCGCAACTAGATTCATAATTTTAACACTACACTTATGAAAACCATGCCTTTTTTTTTCTTCTTGTAGTGTTCTGTTGCGGTGGTTTTTCTACTGCGATTTTTCTGCCACACTTTTTCTGCTGCGGTTTTTCTGTCATGATTTTTTTGTCGTTGTTTTTCTGCTGCACTTTTCCTTCCCCGATTTTTCTGCCACACTTTTATTTTCACACTTTTTCTACCTCACTTTTTCTGCTGCATTTGTTTTGCTGCACTTTTCCTACCACACATTTTCTTCTACACTTTTCTCTATCAATAGTACCTTCCCAAATAACCTTTCAAAAAAATAGATATTCAATGATATTCAACAGGTACTAATGGGAGACCCTTTCTTTTCTCTAGAAGTATCAACTTTTTTCCACTTAACCACTTTGTCCACTTAGCCACTTTTTCTACTTAACCACTTTGTCCACTTAACTTAACCACTTTCCACAAATAGTAAGTTCTCCACTCCTAGTTGCAACCAAATTTTTTAATTAATTTATTTTGCAACCACTTTGACTATTCAATCTTCTCATCACAACTACTTTATCATAATTACCAAACTCACAACTTCTTGTTGCAACTAATTTATTTTTAATTATTTTCTTAATGCAACAATTATACCCATGATTAACTCCTAGTTACCATCAATTTGACCAGTACACTTCTTCTAGGAGCTTCTAGAATAATTGACTTTTTTGAGCTTCTAGGGGCTTCTAGATAAAACATGAGGATTCTCCAACTTCATATGGCCATAATTCTCTAACCATGAAGAGTTGTGTGACATTCCACATATCACCAGAAATGGCATGACATATATTATCCATATAGAACAATATTACATGCATATACATGGATATTCATTACGGTATTCCTCAACCAAACTTAGGTTCCTTACCCATACCTCTATAGCTACCAGACATACTCAATTGTTGACATAAATCTCTAAGAGTTCACATCAATCTACAATATCACTCTCCAAAGGTTGATATAAATGACAACTGAAAATCCAAGCCAACTATCCATTAATCTAAACCAATTGTCTAACAATCTCCTCCTTTGGAATTTATGGCAACACCAACATTTATGAAAACATTTATTCATGATAACATTCATGCTTATACTCCTAATCAATGTTTCTATCTCTCCCCCTTTGACATCAATGGCAAAGGGTATCTCTCCTTGGGGATGCTCCCCCTGACTAAACTCTCCTTGGGGTTGTTCCCCCTGCCTAAATGAATTTGATATTTTCTCTATGTTTATAAGCCTTTGATTACTCTCTATCCCTTCATATGAATAATGTCTCCCCCTTTGAAAAAGGGTATCACTTTGATGCAACACTGAAGTCATATCACTCATTCTTCCCTTGTGACAATCTCTCCCCCTTGAAACATGCCTTTGTGCTCTCTCTCCAAGAATCTAACTCTCTATCCTGCATCTGATGAATCTCTTCCCTTGGAATCATACCTCTATTCTTACCTCTCTATCTGAAAACTTCTCTGAATGTTATTTCTACCTATCTTTTTGGTTTTGTTTCTCTCTCTTAACTTCTCTGTAAGATGTTGTGTATAAAAAATATAAGTCTTCATGTACCTAGTGCCTTTTGGAGTTATTTTCCATTGCTACTTCCTTGTGTAATCAACTGACATATATGAAAATCATTCAAGAATAATCATTCAAATATTCATGTGTATTTATCATCCATTATGATAATGTTCCTTTGTCTATGAACCACTCTCTGAACCAATCTATGAATCCATGATCTCATCCACTATCATATATCTGTCCAAACCTACTAAGTGTTCTTACAAATTCATCTCTATCCATGCTATCCAAGAATTTTCCACACAATCATCCATAATGTTGACCCATATATCATTGTACTATCATGAAGGCTTCACTACTACAACTGATTAATCTATCATACTGTACTTCTACTAACTGACTACTTTGAATATGTCTACTCAAACTCTGCAAGCTGCTCGAACGATGATTCTCTAGTCTGTCTTAGCTACTACATAGACTCCCCCTGTCTAATATTCATATTACCTGGGAGTCTCCAAGACGGATGGCTTAGAACAATTCCTTCTCTGATGCAGAGTCATCATCATCTTCATCGGTAGATTCATCATCTCTCTGAACTCTAACTTCATTATTTATGTTCGTGGATTCATCTTTCACTACAATACATGAACGTACAATCTCTTGAACCTGTTCCTTATTTACCTGTCCTCCTTTTCTTTTATTTCTTTTCCAAACCTTTATGTATCTGACATCTTCCTTTTTCTTAGTATATTTGTCTTCATCTCGTTTTATTTCCAATATTACGATCTCTGGGACCTAGTCTCTGTTCACCTGTTCTTCCTGTTTTCTTATCCATACTTTATCATATCTGATATCAGTGTTCTCTTTCATGAAAGTATCGATCATGATTCTACAATCATGAGATATGTGTTCATAGTTATGACATTTGTAACATTCAATGTTACGTGGGGCCACATAAGCATTTCTTGCTTGAACATTTATTTTATAATCCCTGCAATCTGCAATCTTATGTCCAAAGTTAGTACAATAAAAACAATGACCATAAAAGAAATTTACATACCTGGGAGTGAATGATATTATTTGTGGTGTATTCCTTCTGAATTTCTTCCTTGACTAATCATGATCATGATTGAAGATTCTTTGTGGCTTGAACATGGATGGTCTTCTTGAAGATGTATCTTTATTAGTTTTCTTATATTTTGGTTGACCGTGATTCCTTCCTTTGAGTACTTCTGCATAACTCTTTCTATTTTATTCATTCTTATTTTCTAGCAACATAGAGTGTTTCTCTTCATTCTCTACAACTGATGCAGATGTTTTTGTCTCTTCAACGTTCTTGTTGAGATTGACGATTTTACTTCTCAATGTGAAAACTTCTTCTTCAATCTTCTCAACCTCTTCTTATTTCTTCATTGTCTGAGACTTCATGACTTCTTTTGTTCTCTTCACTTCTTCAAGATATATTTTTAATGTGATTATTTCTTCTTCAAGTCCTTTCTCTTCTTGACCAAACTCTACCTCAAGATGGTTTAGATCATTAGTTCTTTCCTTAAGATGATCTGTCAATATCTTCTCTCTCATTTCTTCTTCTTCCTTCTGTGATGCTATGCTAGCTTCCAAATACTTCTTTTTATATTCAATATTTCTGGCTTCTTTTAGTTGAGTTCTTAAGTTCTCGATGACATGTTGGGCTTCTTAAAAAATGTGAACACTTTCTTTTTGTTTCATCAATTCTTTCTTGAGTGACTTGTTTTCTTTTTCTTTTTTTCTTTGTTCATCTAAAGCACTGATTAGCTCTTCTTCATAATTGTCTTCTATTTAAATTAGTTTTTCTGTCTCATTTCCTTCATGGCATTCCATTTCAAGATGTCTGTGTTTTTCACAATTAAAGAAAAACAACATACTTTTGTTGATTATGTACTCTTCATCTTATGAATGTGTTTTACATGATGAACACCTTTCTTCTTGATTTGTACCTGCATCTTCTTCGACATTATATGACTCTGTGATGTGTGAAGAATAGATATTATCTAACCTATCCCAAAGTTATTTAGATGATGAAAATTTACCGACTTTGTCCTTTACTGAATCATATAGTCCTTCCAAAATGAAATCCATTGCAATTTTTTTATTTCGTTTCAATTCCTTCTTTGATGTAGTCTTTTCCCTTTTTGAACTATCATATCCTGTAACAATTGATTTCCAAATATCATACCCATGTGCCTTTAAAAATACTTTTGTCCTTCTGCTCCATATATCATACTTTAAAACATTATGGCCATTACACAGTGGTACTCCATTCTCAAAATAATCCATGATCTCCTTCTAGTGGTTAAATTGTTTCTTGAAGGAACTTGCTCTGATACCGATCGTTGGATTACTGAGAGGGGGGGTGAATCAGTAATGAGAAATTGCACCAATTATTAATCCTTTAAAAAGCAAAGTATATTCTTTTACTTATTCAACCATGTTCATCTGTTCATCATCAATATATTATTATATCATAAACATTAACATTCATCAGTTCATAATAAACAATAAAAAACACATCCACACAATTCGCAATACACCAGTATTAACGTGGAAACCCAATGCGGGAGAAAACCACATAAGGATTTTCTTATATGTCAAGAATTACATTCAAGGAAGCACCAACTTCCAATTCTCCAACTACAACTGGAAGGAGGCTCCAACCCCCTAGTTTCTCAGGTTGCAACCCGAGGGAATTTCCAACTATCCAATTCATTGGCTACAACTAGAAGGAGGCTACAACCGGAAGGTGGATACAACCACATATCCTTTCTCCATCCAACCACCCTAAAATATAAGTAGAATGATGGAACCACTATCACACTATCACTATGAGATATACTGTTGTAAAACTATAACAATCAACCTGCACCAAACAACCTATAACAACCTGTACCAAACAACATGTAATCAACCTGTACCAATAACCTGTAAACAACCTATACCATTAACCTGTGCCAACATGTACCATGCATCAACTTGTACCTCAACTTGTACCATAAACAAGTGCATCAACCATGCACCAAAACTCTACAAATAAAATGTCACAACAACCTGTCCAAACAACCTGTCAAAACAACTTGTCTCATCAATCTTATCAACCAAATCATATCTACTCACCAAGATCAATCACCAAGACAAATCTCAACCATATGCACATTATCACCAAGATCTACATCAATCAAGCATATCACAACAACTCATAATCATCACCAAGATCGATATGTGCTTCTAATAATATACCAAGACAAGTATGTTACATCATCCATAAAACATGTGTAAACAATACTACTAACAAGTCCCTCCAACCATGTACCAAGTATGTACCAATCATCAATCAACTACACATCAACTATCACTCATCAAGATGTACCAACATCATCAACTATACACCTCATGTATATGCCAACGCATCAACTACTTATCTCAACCATGTAACCAACATGTACCTCAACCATATACCAAATACATATACCAATATAACCATCAAAATTTCTCTATCAATACATCACACTATCCATAACCAAATACCATATACCCTTACATCAAACCATGTTCCATAACCTCACTTTTATGTAGCCTCAAGGATGTATCATTCATAATACAATCATATACTAAGACCACTAACAAGTGTCTCTCGCAATGCACCACAAGATATTCCAATAAATCAAACTAACTGCACTAACAATATACTTCAATAGATCTGTCTCAAAACCATTCTACAATAAGCCCTAAACTTCCAAGAGGGAATCCAACAGATTTACAAGGAAATCCCTCAACTAGGTTCATAAGTTCAACACTACACATATGAAAACCATACCTTCTTTCTATTCTTGTAGCGTTTTGTTGTCGTGGTTTTGATGCCGTGATTTTTCTAACGTGATTTTTCTTCCACACTTTTTTTTCCGCGGTTTTTCTGCCGCAATTTTTTTGCCGCACTTCTCTTGCCGTGATTTTTCTGCTGCATTTTTTCTGCCACACTTTTCTTTCTACATTTTTTTTGCCGCACTTTTTCTGTCACACCTTTTCTACCACAGTTTTCGTGCCGCACTTTTCCTACCACACTTTTTCTTCCGAACGTTTCTCTATCAATAAGACCTACCCAAATAACCTTTCACAAAATAGATATTCAATAGGTACTAATGGGAGACCCTTTCTCTCTTATTTATACTCTCCAAGTAGCTTCCTCTAGAAGCATCAAGTTTTTTCCACTTAACCACTTTGTCCACTTAGCCACTTTTTCCACTTAACAACTTTGTCCACTTAATTTAGCCACTTTCCACAAATAGTAAGTTCTCCACTCCTAGTTGCAACCAAATTTTTTAATTAATTTCTTTTGCAACCACTTTGACTTATCCATAAATAGTAAACTCACCACTTCTTGTTGCAACGACTTTATTATTTAAATAATTTATCTTTGCAACCACTTTGACTACTTTTTTATTTAAATAATTTATCTTTACTCACAACTTCTTGTTGCAACTAAATTTTCTATAATTAGTCAATTCATAACTTGTTTTCCCTTCATAATTAGTCAATTCATAATTAGTCAATTCATAACTTCTTGTTTTTTTTGTGACTGGTGGAATCAACAACTCACAGTTCTCGTACTTGCATGACACAGGGTTGATTTCTGTCTACTACCTCTATAACCTCCAGATGTGTCCACATAGCCCACAAGAATGGGTCATAGGTAAATCGGGGTGAGAATCGAACTTGAGACCTCCCTTTTACATTTCCTTCCATTTACATGGCACTTGCCAATCGGTCTACACCCCTACGGGATTTAACTAACTTCTTGTTGCAACCACTTTATTATTTAATTTATTTCTTGGTCAACCACTTTGACTATTCAATCTTCTCATCCCAACTACTTTACCACAATTACCAAACTCACAACTTCTTGTTGCAACTAATTTATTTTTAATTATTTTCTTAATGCAACAATTATACCCATGATTAACTCCAAGTTACCATGAATTTGACTAGTACACTTCTTCTATGAGCTTCTAGAATAATTGACTTCTTTGAGCTTCTAGGGGCTTCTAGATAACTCATGAGGGTTCTCCAACTTCATATGGCCATAATTCCTTAACCGTGAAGAGTTGTGTGATGTTCCACATATCACCAGAAATGGGATGACATATACTATCCATATAGAATAGTATTACATGCATATACAGGGATATTCATTACGGTATTCGTCAACCAAACTTGGGTTCCTCACCCATACCTCTATATCTACCAAACATACTCAAGGTTTTACATCAATCTCTAAGAGTTGACATCAATCTACAATATCACTCTCCAAAGGTTGACATTAATGACAACCAACAATACAAATCAACTTTCCATCAATCTAAACCAATTGTCTGACACCTTTTCAATTCCTTCTTGGCTGCAGTCTTTGGTTTCTTTATATAATTATATCTTGTAAAGACCGAGTTCCAAACATCATATCCTCGTGCCTATAAAAATACCTTCATCTTGCAGCGCCACAATTCATACTTCAGACCCTTTTGACCATTGAATATTGGTGCTCCATTCATATTTCACTCCATGATCTACCTTCTAGTGGTTAAATTGCTTCCTTGAAGAAACCTGCTTTGATACCAATTGTTGGAATACTTAGAGGGGGAGTGAATTAGTATGAACACTTTATACCACTTTTAACCACAATATATATTCTTTCACTTTATCAACAATGTTCAACAATTTATTATCAATGTATCATCTATGATTTCATTCAATATATATATCATATGCATTGTTAAGAACCAAATATCAATACAGCATAGAAAATCCTTAGAAAAGTATTCAACACCTTGAAAAAGAGAGAATTTCAGATAATAAGCCTCTTCGAGGGGGCAACCTCCTTTTACCCCACTTAAATGTTCAACTACAAGATGATTCAAAATGAAAATGTCTCCTTGGTATATATAGGAGACTAGGAGGGTATAAATTACAACCTAATATTTCAAATCGACATAAATAGATAACATTACTAATATAATATGCCCCAATTAACATGCCCCTCCTTGGACAAGTTTGTCCTTAGCTAGTGGCTCTGGATATACGTATGAGGTGATCTTCCCAAGTGGAATCTTGTTGATGGTTTCCTCCATTTAATGAGATACTCACAAATGGATCTATTCTCATTTGGGTGAATTCTTATTAATGGAGTGATGGCTTCAAGCTCCAATATGATGATTTTTCCTTCCTCGTCAAGTTACGGAAATATAGTTTGGTAGGATCTTGTCACCTATAGCCTTCTTTAAACATGGGCGGTGTACTTTCTGCATTGAAGATCACAGGCAACTCCAATTTTAATGCCATAGTACCAATCTTTTGCAGCACCTTATGAGGGCCATGGTACTTTGGTGATGATTTATTATCTCTTGGCTTTCTTGAGAGACATCTTTTGTATGGTTGTAGTCTTAAATGCCTAATCCCCACTTGAGAACTTCTTTCCTTTGTGATGTTGATCTACTTGTTGTTTCATCGTATGTACCATGGTCGGGTTGCTAGATTTTGAGAGCATTGTTGATTCTCTATGTGATCTTCACTACTTGAACCTTAGATTTTTTATTTGAGAAAGTGATGGAAGGAGGGTGTAATTTATCCATAAAAGTGCCATAAATTATTGTCATTTTGTTAGGTATGGAAAGGAAGTGTTATACCACCATTACGCCAAGGGGTAGCCATTTGAACCATTGTGTTTGTTTATCAGAACCAAAGCAATGAGTATCCTTCCATACGTAATGTTCACTATCTCGGTTTGTCCATCAGTTGAGGATGATAGGATGAGCTATGAGCCAATTAGGTACCCAAACAAGAAAATTCTATCCAATGTCCGGTGAAGATGGGATCTCCGTCACCTACAATAATCTTTGGGCTGTGTAACTTTTGTCTGTCTCATGAATGTGAAATTGTACTAGCTTTGAAGGATGAGAGAGTGCACAAAGAGATATAGCGTGCCAGTGGAGTCTATCAACAATCCTACATGATGACACTCTTTCCTTAAAAATTTGGTAACCCTATGATGAAATACATGGAAAACTCCTCCCAGTGTTGACTTGGATGGATAATGGTTGTCAAAGATGCACAGGGTCTTATTGTTTCCACCTTATTTTTTGGCAAACCGACATTACATACAAACCTTTGAACATCGGTTTAAGGCCATCCCAAAATCCTTCTTGACTCTATGGTAGGTTTCAAAATCCCTAGTGCCTCCTAAGGAGGTGTGAATTTAATGAAATGCATTTTGTTTTTTAGTTGGGAGTTCTGCCCTTAAATATAAGCGATCTTTGTACCATAGTGAATCATTTCCATGTAAATGTATCATTCTGCTTTGGAATCCTCCTACAACTTTTGAATGAGAGTCCATACTTTTTCTTCATTCTTCCATTTCATCCCTTGCTTCTATTATCCAATGGGTTGGATGATTGAGACTGACTCTGAGAAAGGCCTCAACATATTCATCCTTTCTTGAGAGTGCATACATACAACATTTTGCTTCCCCTTTTATAGAAAATTTCAAAGATCATAACCTAATATCTTAGTTACCCATTTTTTGTTGTTCTTAAGAAGATAGAATTTGTTCCAAAGTGTAAGACTATCCTTGATGCATTTTGACCTTGAAGTGCCTACCTATTAGGTAAGGATGCCATTTCTTCAATGCATGTAGTATTGCCATCATTTCTTTCCTCATAAATGGGTTTGTGTAGTCCTTTCCCTTGAGTGAATTAGAGCTTTTCAAAATCCGAGACTCCTTCTTGCATTAGGACAACATCAATTCCATTTCAGAGGGATCACATTCCACAATAAAGGTTTTGTGAAATCTGGAGTGGTCAGGACATTGATCTTTACACATCCTCTTTAAGTTGTTCAAAATCTTTAGTAAACCTCTGGGTCCATGAAAATGCATCCTTCTTAGTTAGTGGTGTTAAAGGTGCTACTATTCTTCCATAGTTAGAACAAGCTTGTGGTAGTAACTTGTCAAACCAAAATCTCTAAGATTCTTTAATGTTTTGGGAATGTGATGCATCATGTAATGCTTGATGGGGAGTCTACACAGAGCCTTCCTTGAGATACAATATGACTTAAGTACTCTACCTCCTTTACTCAAAGAAACATTTGGATGGTTTTGCATATGTTTCTCCTTTAGTAGTTTAGAACCTTGTCAACATATGGCACATGATCCTCCCAAGACTTTACTATAGATTAGTATATCACATCCAAAAATACTAGCACAAATTTTTTGAAGGAAGGGATTGAAAATGGAATTCATCAACCCTTGGAATGTGAAGGTGCATTTGTAAGGCCAAAGGCATGACCAAAATTCATAGTAGCCTTCATGAGTTCGAATGTTGTTTTTGGGATATCTTCTTCCTTCGATACGATCTGATACCTGAACGAAGATCAGATTTTGTGAAATAGATTTCTCCATGTAGTTCATCTAACAATTGATGAATGGCGGAATTGGAAACTATCTTTAATAGTGATCTTGTTGAATCTCTATAATACGGACACATACGACACGAGCTATCTTTCTTGAATACCATTACCCTTTGTGTCTTGAGTAAGAACTTTGGCACTGGAATGCAATATTGACATTTCTTCAATATGCGCTCAATTTATCTTAAGGTGCTTAAGGGTATCATGTAGCTAATGTTAGGAGGAACACTCCCAATTAGGTGAGAATTTCATGTGATCATGATTTGAGTGGGTGGAGACCTTTGTGAATATCTTCAAATACTTTGGAGTGTATATTAGTCTTTGGAGATCTTGAGGGAATGAATTTCTTAAGATGTTTGAACATCTAGTGAGCATAGTTGTGCAATAATGCCTTGATGCCCTTTTCAATAATTTTCATGCCCGTTGAGCTTATCACCTTATCGTGTTTCTGTGATACCTCTTAGCTCAATTTCTTTTCCTTCCAGTTCCTTGAAAAGTTATTGAAAATTAAAGCTCCTTGTTCCCTAATGATTGTAACCATTTAGTTCCTAGTACAACTTATCTGCACCACCCATGGGTATAGAAATCATCGGACTATTCATTACATATTCCCCATATGATAAGATTGATCTTATTTCATTTTCTGAGCAATTGATAGTTCCTCCATCTTACCAATGTTATGAAACTCGGCATTGGATATACAAATCAATTGAGATCTTCGCTAATTTATAGTAGATGAAATTATGAATGTTGCCAGGGAATCAATTAGGACTATTACCTTTTTTCTTTGATGTATCCTTCAATCTTGAGGTTTGAGGTGCCTAATTCCAATATTCATTACACAATATTGTAGAGATCAGCTCTTACATGATGAAATTGTTTCTACGTTTTTCATCTTGAGATAGTTCTTGTTCTTGTTCTTCTTCCTCTTCACAATCAGTGTAGAATAGTTTCTTCCTACCACCACACTTATGTCCATTAATGTACTTGATGTCACAATTTAAAGCATAAACCTTTTTCTTATCTTTCCTCAATTGTTGAGGTGTCAGCCTTGTGGGTTGAGGTTTTTTAGAAGAAGAGCATTGTTCTCCTCTATAGATGTTAGGATTGGTCATTACAGTAGCCATAGCCATGTTTTTACTTTCAACATTTCTTGCCACCTTAAATGCATTTACCAGGTGGTTTGGGTTCCCAAACAAGAACCTCATGTTGAATGTTATCCTTTAAAGTTCTATGAATACATCAATCAGGAGCTCATCGGAATATTGGTTTACCTTTATATTCAATCTTTGGAAGTTATCAAAGTGCTGATGCTGAAACATTTGCTTGAGATTTATCAATTGAGCTTTGAAAAGAGGTGTTTCTCCTTGTATCCTTATAGTGTATTATCATTTCTTCCATGAAATTGTCCAAGTGGCCGAGTGGTGAGAACAAGACATGATAACATCTAATTTGGCTAGGTTCTAAATATAAAAGATCAATTTATTTACCTTTTATTGTATGTTTTGATATGGAGATCAAAATTGTTCATCACGGAAGTATCCATGTGATTGGGTCCTTTCATCAAACTTCCTCCTTATCCAGTCTTAGGAACGGATTTAGTCCTTCAAACTAAAGGAAGTTGGAACCTCCATTCTGGTTACCTTCCGTAATATTGCTCATCCATGAATTTCATGGGATGCATTTTCACTTTCATAACCATCTCTTCTATTCTGAAATTTTTCAATGAATTCCATGATCCCCTTTTAAACCTTCCATCATCTCTTATAGTTAATATTTTGTAACTATATTCTTTTGTAAATCATTTATGTCCCCTCACTTGCGTTTCATCACCTTCATCAAAGAGTCCAAGTAGGGATTTTAAGGTCTTAGTTGGTGTCAGAAGTTCCCCTTTTAGGTGTATGTTATTGATATCACTTTTGAACCTTGATTTTGAGGTGGTTACGTTAGACAATATTTCTATTTCTATTGTAAGAGTATTGCGGGTATGAAACTTTATTTTATACAGTTCTCTGATACATTTTATTCTCTTGCCAGACTTCCATAGGTCTGATCAAAGAGTGGATGTATGATGGAGATTTACCCTTGGTAACTTCCCTGGCAAGGGATTTTTGGCCTTTTCAGGAGATCTCTCACTTGTATAGCGTTCCCCACACAATTAATTGATATTGATTTTGAAACTTCTTTACTGAAATACCTACAAGCTGTCCACGATTATTGAAACCACTCCACTGAATTTGAATACTCAGGAAGAGGGTTATGATTGTTTACGGAACTGCCTTCTTGAGACTAGTCAAGCTAGGACTAGTCAGTACCTATCTTACACCGGTGTATACCACCCAAATTTAAGATGTACCAAAGACAGGCTTTTACCACAGATGCCTTACTAGTTTCTGTAAATATTCTCCAGAGATCAGGGTATGAAACGTTACAAAGTTTTTATGAGTGAAACTTCCACTTGTGACTTCGAGTTAGGGATGATTCAGTCCCTATATTGTAGAGTTGTATCCTTCAGTATGAGCCTCAAGATGAATGTTGAACCCAACTTTATACCTTGATCACATCTTCCTAAATATCCTCCAAGGCGCTCCTTCTGAAGCGTTGTAGAAAAAATGTTATAGCAAGAATTCCAAGGTGTGGCAGAGTTGTAGCAGTGAAACTAGGAACCCTTGAGCTCACATTACCATGTTAAGAACCAAAATATCAATATAGCATAGAAAATCACTCGAGGAAAAGTACTCCAGCGCCTTGAAAAAGATAATTTCCTTTATAATAAGCCTGCATCAGAAACCTCCTTTTACCCCACTTCAAATGATCAACAAGATGATTCAAGAAATGAAAATGTCTCCTTAGTATATATATAAGACTAGGAGGTACAATTTAGTAATGGCCTAAAGTACATTTATAAATAAAAATAACATTACTAATATAATATGAGCCTAATTAAGGGGTATTGATCCAATATTAGGGCTTAACATGCATGTTATCATAAGCAACATCACATCAACATCACATTAAGAACAAAGTAAACGTATTTACATGAAACCAAAGTGGGAGAGAACCATAGAATTATTTCTTATATGTCAAAGAATTCATTCATGGGAAGAACCAACACCAATTCTTAGTTGCAATTGGAAGGAGGCTACAACCCCTGTTATGAAATCAACCTTAAAAGGAGCTATCCACGAATTCTATGAAAACCAAAGGAGGCTACATTGCTTTAGGGTCTCCAAGCTCAGCGAAGAAATTAGTCACAATACATCTACTTATAAAGATCTAACTTGGAGGAATCTCCAACTCCTAATTCTCCATTTTGGTAGAAGGGCCTAGCCTTTCCCTTGCCCATCCGCAACCACGAGAATATAAATGTAGACCAAATTTCACTACCCACTTCTATCCTTTGCCACTCTCACTGCACCATATCCTTTGCCACTATCATTATCGCGCCGCTATACTGTCACATTGCCAACGTCACATAAATGTCATTATGTCAACTTTGTCAGCGATCGACCTATCAATCATGGTAGTGGGCCTCAACCATATCCTCTCACATGGATCATATACTAGGGACACCTCTCAACTAGATGTCAACATCACCAACACATGCCTATACAAAGCATGTACCAAGATAAAAACATACCATCGTAGTAGTATTGTCTCAACCATGTACCAAAGCATGTATAAAACCATCAACCTATACCATACTAAGTATTAATCGTAATGCCACAGCCTTTACCTGGGTTCATCAACCGTCCACCAGCACCAAGCCGTTGCATCAACCGTGCACCAACACCTATGCCAAATCGTGCATCAATGATGCACCATAACCCATACCATATGCTCTAACCATAAACCATGTACATCAATTCCATACCAAGTACCAGTCTATACCATACCATGGATCAACCATGTACATCAACAATGTACATCAACACTTGTACCATACCATGTACCAACAATATCACAACCATACCATATCACTCAATCAAGTCATACACCATCACCATGGATACATCAATGAAGTAACATCAGGTGTACCTATAACTTCTGTAACAAACATGGTGTGTGATCTCACAAACTGCCGAATCTTCCTCAACATCAACAATAGAGAGAATAACATCTTCATCAAACTTTACCTTAGTCTCCGCGGGACTGGATTTTGGATTAGTCCTGACCCTAAATTTCAATAAGAATAAATCTGTACCTGTAATAAATAAAGAATTTGTAAACTTTTACCCAATGTTAATCCAATATCATCTCTAAAATTCCTCCAGGATTTCACTACTTGCAACATCCTAGAAAAGGAGTTATAGAAATTTGGCAAACCTTGCTAGAATTTTTGGAATTATTCAGAGAGAACGTGTAGAGCATTCCACGCATGAAATAATGGATATATAGATCTAAAAATCATACAAAAACTTAATACTAAATAGTGTACTCTACCTAATGTATTTGGTATCCCTTAATTTGGATCCTCTAGAAAGAATTTATGATTTTATTACCTGGAACACCTTATTGACACTAGTTCCAATATTTGTCTTTGACACCTAGATGATGAAATTTTACCACAAGTACATTGATATGTCTTTTCAAAATCCTCCTATTTTCACTATCTGAATCATTCCAGGAAAAAATAGTTATATGTAAAATGGAAATATGACACCGATAACATACCTTAGGATGCATCATCTAGAACTTCACATCCTCCTTTGGAAAATTTCCCTTCTTCCATTCATCTTCCCTCTGAAATTGACTCATATCTCCTTGGTGACCTCATATAACAATCACTTTCTCACTTAGGAGAATATATTCAATATAATGTGTGAATGTACTTATGGGTGACTTATTGAGGTGTATATATACCTTTTCTCAGTAACCTCTTTCCTTAACTTTAGGGCTTGTTGAAATTTCTTGTTACAACCACTTTAACCTCTCACTAATGACTTAGAACCAATTGGGGTTTCTTAACTCATATTTGGGGCTTCCAACTTCATGACCTCATAACTCCTCAGCCATGAGGAACCGTGGCGATACCACCTATCCATCCTATGATAGTGTTACCTACAACCGCTTTGTCCTTCATGTCGTTATTCGCTTAGTAACTTTGGATTCCATAACCAGCTCAGAAGTCCCGCTATTAGGAATACATCAAATCCCGTAAATAAATCACCATCAGTATCGATCATACATATTTCCAACATCTCTAGACCTTTCCAAGGGTTGACATCAATATTTAAGAATTTACATCAATCTCTAAGGGTTGATATCAATGACAATAGCTGTCCAAACCAACTCTCCAACAAAATTTATCTCAAAATGAAATAGATTTGATCTTTATTTATAAAAAAACCTCCAAAATAAAATTGTCGACATTTCGTTGGGGTAAACCAAAAAAGGTGTCATCCCCTTTTTTTCCCCTTTAAAAAGTAATTTGATTTTAACTCTAAATATTTGCACAAAAAAAGAGGAATTCATTGGACCTCCTAAGGATTTCCCTTCAAATTCTAGGGTCTTCTCCATGGTATTGGATCCTCCTCATAAAAAGGTTTCAAGTTTCCATCAAATCATCATCACCACAACAAACCCTAGCCCTAGTCAAGGCGTCAAGCCCCCAAAGTGAGTTATGCAAGGCCTTCAAAAGGAAATTTATTTGTGGGATAGATAGGGTTAATTGTTAACTCCGAGTCTCTTTCCTCCAAGGAAATGTCCAACCTCTATCTTGCCCCAAAATAATGGGTCATAACACCCAACCCGTGGGATTCTTTCACAAATGAAGGCCCAAGCTTGGCTTGTTCCTTCAAAACTTCCATAAAACAAGGTCTTGCAAAGACAGATAAGTATACCCTCAAAGGGTCTCAAGTCAAATGTATCATGGAAATTGTGACGGGCCCGTCGTTACATTCTAAGCGGCGCCAAACAGAATGCGATTTTTTTTGTATTGATTAAGCAAGGCGACAACTTAGCGATAATAAGAATTAGTCGCTGACTTGTGAAGAACACAAATTACAGTCGGGGAAAAAAACAATTTAACGACTCAACATACTAACACATCAAGGTGGAAGGAAACATGCGATAATCAATAGATAAATAGAAGCGACTACCCACAGGCACAAGCAAGACCAACACCTACAAGATGGAGATTCAACATTTCGACAAAGTGGCTTGATGACGGAACTAGAAACATCTACATGCTTTAAAACCAATGCCTTGGGTGTTACAAAACCAAGTACCAACAACTAATATAATGAACAAACACTTACATCCGGGCTTACGGACTTGATCCGGTTATCATTCTCTTATATCATCCGGAAGCACAATGATCCCCTCATCCCGGGAATCATCTTGTCCGAAGGCAATAGAAGTGATGGTAACCTAACTGTATAACACATCTAGACCAATAGCAAGAAAATTCAGCGTGCTAGAGGCCAGATTAATAACCGGAAGACTATACCGCACCAAACTTAAACAAGTCGATGGGCATGAGGTAATCAATCAAATTAGATTAGCAAGTGTTAAGCGACTTCACCAACAAATGCCATTATTAGGTTAAACATCATGTCTAAGTGCGGCGAACTATTATAATGTTATCGTTATCACAAATGTTATAATAAAGGTAAACTAATAAATGCGCTTAACAAAATCAAAATACACTTGTCAACAATATACCCATCCATTAAGTAGTGATCTACTTAACATTAAAGTGATCGTTGTATTAAATATTTGACATTGCTCACTATATTATTGTTGTCTAATCGTGATGTTGTTATCTACTAATTATATCTCTATCCAAACTTAATAATAACATCTTTAATTGTCAATTTAAATAACACACGGTTAAATAATATCGATGTCTAAAACTGTCTTAACAATATGGATAGGCTTCTGTATATAAATGGTTGTCTAGAAATATTGGTGTGTTGTTTATGAAACATATAAAATTGTTGTCATTAGGTATAAAATTTGTTGTTAATTATGTATAAAAAACTTGTTTATACAATATACCAAAGGTGGCTTCCAAACAATCGATATCAATATATCCACTAAATCATATATAAATTTGTTGGAAAATATATTGCCGATAACAAATACAAAAACGAAGTCAATATATATGTAAGATGTCAACTGTAATGTTGTCAACAATGTAAAAATGCAGTCCATGATGTGGCAATCTAAAATATTAATTCACTGTCAAAAGTTACTGTATCTATGGAAGAACGTTGTCAACCAACACAACAAAATCACTACTCATTGATACATCTCAAAACCCTACCCATTAATGCATAAAGACGTCACAGACTTAACAACACGCAGACATAAAAATAATGAAATTCGTCAGTAAATATATCGTTGTGTACTAACATTTTGTTGTCAACAATATTTAATTCGTTGTCCCAAGGCATCAATGTATGCTAATAGCTACCCCATGATCCATTCTCCAATTATGGTATAAATGTAATTCCTTGAGAGTCACCAATTAAAATTGCAAATCGCTGCCAATTATATATATATATATATATGTATATATATATATATATATATATATATATATATATATATAAATCATTTCCATGGTATATATGTTATTGTGGGTATAAATCTATTAAAATCAAGTAAAAATATATAATCGTTTCCATGGTATATATGTTATTGTGGGTATAAATCTATTAAAATCCAAGTAAAAATTCGCTGGTATAAATCTATTAATTTCGCAGTCACCCAATAGGTAAAATCATTGCCAATTATATATATATAATCCCTACCAAGGTATATATGTTATTGCGGGTATAAATATATTAAAATCGCAGTAAAAAATCGATGGTAAAAATCTCTGTGTATATTAATTTGTTGTCACTAAAAAATGCTAGAATTATGCGTCTGTAACACAATTAAATAAAACGTTGTCAAATAATCTAACAATCAAAAAGGGATTCGCTGCCATAGGAATATAAATCGTTGACCGACATATTAAAAATTTTGTCTGTGTATTAACACGCAGTCAATAAACATATGTAAAACGCAAAGTACCTAAATGATAAAACTGGCATAATATAGAGGAAATCGCAGTCCATATGGTTAACTTGCAGTCAATATATATTAATTTCAATGCATGTTCCATTTCTGAAAGCGCTACATAACAATGATTCTTTGTCTAACCAGATTGATATACATCACCTCCCACATAATCTATATATTAATAATAAATGCTAAATCGTGGTCAATAAAAAAAGGGCAAATCATTGTCTAATATAAATGGTATTCGATGTCTATAATAATGATAAATTCGTTGTCTAAAAATTCACTGTCAAACAAACTAATAAATGATATTGTAATTTAATGAAAATCATTGCCAAGCCCTCTGTATTGTTGGTTAATCATTGGTAAATAGTTGTGTAACTCGTTGTGTGAAAAGGCTATGCAATTCACTGTGTGTAAACACTGTGTGAAATCAAATGGTTAATTAAAATCGTTGGTGAATGGTTATTCAAAAAGCAATCAAACATAATGGTGAAGGTTGGGTAAAGACTCCAAGAAAGCTCTGAGATAATCAATCACCAAAAAACGCAACTCAATCACCAGCAAATGCAGAAGTAATCAATCACAAAAAGCGCAAGGACAAAGCATTCGACAAGAATCAATCAAACGCAGAGATTTAAAACAATTAAAAACACAGAGAAAATCGGAGTTGTAATCAATCAAACATGGAGATACTCATTCACAAGAAGGCGCAAATATCATGGGTTAATCATAAGAGAAAAATTCATAGATAAGTAAGGGTTTGATAACTGGGAGAAATTTATCCATGCACTAGAAAGTAGAGCATTTGAATCTATAGGTCTTTAAACACCGGAGTGACGACCATCGGTTTGACTCCTGGAAGACTGCTCAGGCGCGGACTAATAACTAAAGGGATAAGGGAAAAACACAAATTTCTTCGTAATAATCAATAAAACAAACACAGGGAATTCATAGCAATCAGAGTTTGGGTTCACCAAGGGAATCAATCCAAAATACAACGAGCATAAGGCTGGGATGAATTTAATTTCTTTGATTATAAAATGTTTAATAAAAAATATTCTTTACACAATAGAAGTACAATAATGAAAGCACAAGAACAATATCAAACTACCATTCAAAAATATATGCATGTGTACCGTAACCAAATGCGAAATCTCCGAGACGTTGTCTGATGTGCGCTCTGCCCAACTCTCGCTTGTCGATTGATGTGACCTCAACGGTACCTCCCAGCCAACGCTAGGGGTACTCTTCTTCCACCTGCATCCCCCGATCCACAAAGGGGCCACGTACACAATACCAGAGAACAATTAACACCCAACTCACCTCGCAAGGTCAAGATACCATTCGTTATCCAAGCTGGGTATCCCAACTCCCACAAGAGAAAGTTCAGTCTAGGAAAAATTCAGCAGCGTAACCTTACGCAAAAAGAATTTGAGATCATACTCCTCCCCCTCCATCCTTTTTATAGAGTTTTCAAGTAATTAGTTTCCCAATTTCTCATTAAATTCCTTTTTCATTTAATTAATTAGGCAAAACCTTCCATGTACACATGTCGCTTGATCCCCTAGTTGTACTAGAAAATTAATTTTATTAATTATTTAATTATTCCTATTTCCTTCACCCACCTAAAAGAATTCCTAAAAACGCTCCATGGTGTCCAAAAATTCCCTTACAAATCTTAAATGACTTATGCCTTACTTAATTCCTTGTTGAGTTCATAAATAGCAAGTTCCCAAGGCAATATTTCTTACTAAGTTAGACATTCATATTTTTCTTTACATTTCCCCTTTTCTTTAAGTTTCCCCTTTTTCCTAAGTTTCCTATTTCTTTTAAGTTTCCCTCTTTTTCCTTTTTAACTAAAAACCAATTTAGCAAGTGTAGAAAAACAACCATTTACCCTTTTCCTTCTTTAATTAAAAATTAATTTAGCAAGTGTAGATGAAACAACCATTTACCCTCTTTTCTTTTTAACTAAAATTAAATTAGCAAAAAAAAAACAGATAAAAACAACCATTTCCCTTTTTAAAATTTTAATCCTCCAATATAATTTTGACTATAATAAATAAATTTGAATTTCTCATCCTCCTTCTTGTTACATGTTTATTTATTATTATTGTTTTTGACCACATGTTCTACTTAGACCTAGGTTTTAATTTCTCTAGGTTGGGAGACATTTTTATTAGGGAAATGTTTTTTAAAAACTTACTTATCACATCATTCGTTTTAAGGCCGACTTGGTTTATTCACTTACCCGTTAAAATCACAATGTTCCCTTTAGGACGCACTACGTGCTCCAAGGGTGCCACTCGCCTCCTTTTGTTTTCCTTATGCGACGTGCCCTTCAAGATGCACCACGTGCTCCAAGGGTGACACTCACCTCTTTCCTTTTTCCTTGTTAGATGTGCCCTTCAAAATGCACTACGTTCTCCAAGGGTGCCACTCACCTCTTGACTGACTTTGGTAGACGTCAAAAACCCCTAGAGTCAATACTCCTCTAGGCCATCTTGTGGGATACTAAGGGCCTCTAAGGAATAAGGCCCCTTCGTTATTTTTCGCCCCTAGAATCATCGTGAGCGACTGTCCCAGTCTGCTCTCACGACATCGTGGGTCTTCTCGAACTAGGTACTATTTAATCTACAGTTTGAGACACGACAGGAGTGCTAGTAGGTTGTGGTAGGGATGCTCCCACACCTCTCCCTCAAAGTCTATGGTTGTCGTGCATGACCCCTCTACTCCACATGTGAGTCAGGTCGACAAGCTATATTCATCTTGCATCCATCAACGAATCATGTCATCAACAATAATCAATCATCCTAACATCTAATCATATGTATATGTATCACATTAATAACATTCAAACCCAACAGTCCTCTCCTTGACTCGATCCGGAGTCCAAGGGGTTTCACCAATTCCTTTGCACCCTTAATGCCCAAAGTCCTACACACTCAGGAGAATCCATTCAATAGCACCTATCTATGTCAATACAAAAAATAACATATAAATATATCCATAATGCCTCATAATCATAATCAAACAGGCAATAGTATAATAATCTGGATCACTTGCAAGCAAGTGTCCTCAAAGAATAAGTTCGCTCAGAGAACACAAGAGAGGGATGTTACATACACCCCCTCTTGGCTTAAACTTCATCCTGAAGTTTCACAATATATAAGTCCTGAAATAAAGTGTATCATAGTATCATAAGTCTATCTATCAAATAAAAAAAAGAAACTGTTGACGCATATCATATGCGTCCTCCCAGGTTGTCGAGTGTGGACTATAGTTGTCCCACTAGAGCTTGACCTGATCTATTGTTCGACATCGTAGTTTTTGAATGCGATGGTCCATGATACAGATTGGCTCAGCCGTGAGTGCACCCTCATCCAATACCTACAATATAATCAAGTCAAAACATGAGTAGGATCACTAACATAATGTCTCAAACAGAGACGTGAAATACATCGTGCATACGCTTCAAGGACCATGCAAGGCTAGTCAATAGGCCACAACCTTCTCCTTTCCACAATCTTGTAGGATCCCATGAACCTAGGAGATACTTTATCACCCTTTCCAAACTTGATCGAACTCTTATGCAGTTTCACCCGCAAGAATACTCGATCTCCACATCGTAACTACAATCGACACGATGCACATTGCCATTACTCTCTTATTGATCTTACGCTTCCTTGATCCTTTTTATTATAGTTTTCTTTTGATATTACATTTCTTGGATCACTTCTGGTCACTCGAGGACCCTATCCTCAAGCTGATCCCAAATCAAGTCGTTCAACATGGTTTCCCATAAAGAAACTCGAAAGGCGCCATCTTAATGGTGCTCTGATAACTATCGTTATATGCAAATTCTACCAGTGGCAAGAAATATTCCCAATGCTTCTATTGGTCCATAACATACATACACAACATGTCCTTCAGGATTTGGTTCATTCATTTGGTCTGCCCGTCTCTCTCTAGGTGATACGCGGTACTAAAGTTAAGTTGGGTTCCCAAGGCCTCTTGGAAACTAGTCCAAAATCGCCATGTACACCGATGCTCTATCAAATATGATCCTCTTAGGCATGCCAGGAAACCTCACAATCTCATTGATGAAATCGCTAGCTATGCCAGGTGCCTGATACATTGTACGCACAAGAATAAAATGATCACTCTTCATTAGAGTGTCGACTACCAAAAAAATTGAGTCCTGTCTCCTTGCCATCAGTGGAAATCCAACAATGAAATCCATCGAAATGACATCCCATTTCAATTCTGGAATAACGTGTGGTTGTAGTAATCCTACCGGATGTCTATGTTTAGCCTTCACCTGCTAACATTATAGACATCTTACCACGTAGTTGACTATGTCTACCTTCATTCCTTTCCAGAAGAATAAGGGTTTAAGGTTTGCCCTACTTCGTGACTCCCGGGTGAGCCATATACACTGCTCTGTGAGCCTAGTTTAGGATCAAACTCCTCAATTCCTCGTTAGATGGTACATAAATTCATTTTTTAAATCTCAATAATCCATCGTCATCCAATGTAAATCCTTCAAATCTTGGTACCATCATTGTGTTTTGTCCAATACAATTCTTGACCTCTTCGTACCAGTCATTGTCATGCTGTAAAGTTAGAATATTTTCTCGTAGATTCATCTAAAGAGGAATCATTGAAAATATGCATGACCTCCAACTCGAAGAATCAACCACTCTATTCACTATTCCCTTTATGTAATAAATCTCAAAATTGTACTCGCTAAGCAATTCCAACCAATGTCGTTGTCGCGCGTTCAAGTCACTTTGCGTAAAGATGTTTTGTATTCCACAGTGGTCCATTTTTAGTTTGAATTTATGTCCAATAAGTTAATGTCTCCAAACTCTCAAGGCATATACAATGGCTAACAACTCTAAATCATGCGTCGCATAGTTCTCCTCAAGCCTTCTCAACTTCCTCGAGATGTAAGTGATCACTTGACCGTATTGCATCAAGACTTCCTTGGATGCATCATTGCATTCCAAGAAGTTTGTGTCCATGTTAGGGACCTTCAGTATCGGTGTGGTTTTCAACACCTATTTGATTCTTTGAAATGTTTCTGTGCATTTCTCGGTCCAAACAAACTTCTTGTTCTTCTTCTGCAATTCCTTAATCGGATTTTCTATCTTCGAAAAACCCTCAATGAACATTCGATAGTATCCTGCTAAACCCATGATGCTATGTACTTTGAGGACATTCATCGACGTAGTCCATTCCATAATATCCTCAAACTTTGTTGGATCCACGATGATACCTTTGCCGAAGATGACATGCCCCAAGTAGTGAATCTTCGATTGATAAAATGAGCATTTAGACAATTTCCCATACAATTTGTTCTCTCACAGACACTGTAGTACCAAGTGCAAGTACTCGTCATGCTCCTCCATCATCCGAGAGTAAATCAATATATCGTCAATGAATACTTGGATGAACTTGTCCAGGTATTAGCGGAACACCTTGTTCATGAACTCAAAATACCCCAGGGTGTTTGTCAGTCCAAAAGGTAAAACAATAAAATTGTAATGTCCAAACCTAGTCTTAAAGGCGGTCTTAAGGATGTCATCCTCCTTGATCCGTAATTGGTGATACCCCGATCTCAATTCGATCCTTGAAAACACCATCATTCCTTTCATATGATCAAACAGATCATCAATACGTGGAAACGGGTACTGATTCTTGATCGTTTCCTTCATCAATTGATGGTAGTCAATGTAGAGTCTCCATGACCCATCCTTCTTTCGTATGAAAATAACAGGTGCACCCCACGATGACACACTGGGATGTATAATTCTCAGGTCCAGTATCTACTTCAGTTGCATTCTCAATTCCTATAACTCTGGGGTCGACATCTGATAAGGTGATCTTGCTATCGGTTCAGTTCTCGGTTTTAGGTCGATGGTAAATTCCAATTCCCTCTCCGGCGGAATCCCGGGTAACTCCTCCAGAAAGACGTCCGTAAACTCTCTTACCACTGGAAGGTGTTCTAGACCTTCCGCTACTCCCTTCTCATTTAACGCAAGGATCGCATCAAGATTACATCCCTCGTGCAAGCTCTTCCGTAGTCGTAAGGAAGAGATGAACCTCAAGGAAACTCCCTGGTTCTGACCTATAATCACGCATCTCTATCCCTCATCATGGACCAAGCTCAACCATTTCATCTTACAATTGATTATTGTCTCATGCGATTCCAACCAGTCCATACCGATCATGACATCATAAGATCCTAATATTGTGACGTACAGGTTGGCCTTAGTGACAAACTCTCCCATGTTAAGGATACAACCCACAACCTTCCCACCAACCTCCTGTTTGGATCCTGAAGCCATTTCTACAAATCTAAACTCATCCTGTTCAACTTCCTTTACCTTAATTATTTTTAGCGCTGCACCAGAAATCAAAATCTCGGTAGCACTGGGATCTATCAAAATACTACGGGTCTGGTCAGTGATGGTAAGGAGTTCGCTGCTGAGGTATTGGTCATCAAGGTGTAGTGAAAGTGGATCCTCTCTAGAAGCCACGATATCTTGGTGAAAGTGTAATTGGTGTCTGATGCTATTGTGCACCAAATGACACCTGCCCTACGGGTCTCACTGGAGTCCTTCTTTGAACCCTGCTGATAAGCTCCTCCTCTGCTATGAGGGCCTTCTGAATGGCCTAATGCAAGGTTTGAGGCATAATAATCACAACCTTTGCATGAATGATGACATTCAGGCCAAAAACGAACTTGTTGACCTTAAGTTTCTCGGTATTCAAGTGCAGAGCATATGAAGCAGCTCCAAAAATGGGCCTCGTACTCGAGCACTGTATAGTCTCCCTGTCACAAGGCATTGAAATCGTTGATATTACCTTCATTGAATTCCTAAAAAAGATACCTCTCCTGGAACCGTTCCTCGAACAATTCCCATGACACGTATATAATGACCATGTTCAGAAGCATTAGGACCATCTTGCATCATAGAAGAGCACTCCCATTCAGTGGAAATACCACCATGTGGACCTTCATGTTGGAGTTATAGTCATGAAGTGAAAATAACATCGCCATATTCTCCAACCATGCCTCAGCAGCTGCACCATCCGGGGCACCAAAGAACTTGGGAAATTTGGCCTTCTCAAGTTCGCGGTGAATACTAACAGTACTGGATGGATGCGCTATGGACCCTCAGGGGTACAGACACCCTGGCCTCATCTCAGTACAGATGGTGAATCAAGGCCTCTGACAATCTCTGGAAGGACCTTGTCAGACCATCATCATCCCTTACAACAATCGAATCCAGCCCAACGGCTTGTTCCTCCCCCTAGACGTTAGACTCTGAGGATGCGGGCACTTCTGGAGGCGTCGCACCTCCTTCCACGACACCACACTGTGAGCCTCTGAGGCATCCTCTAATCGAGATCACCATAGGGACACGTTAAAGTTTACATAACGCTAGGTTATTATTCAAGGGTTTACTGTTGTGGAAAGCATGGCGATCCACAGTCGCAGGGTTGAACCCTCTCTGATACCATATGTGACGGCCCCATCATTACGATTACAAGCGATGCAAGCAAGCACAATTTTTTTTTGTTTTAGTTAAGAAATATGGAAACAACAATAACAATTAATTCACATGACTTGATGACAAACACAAATTACACATTCAGGCAACAGACAACAATGACTCAGCATACTAACACATCATGCAACTGGATGAAACATGCGATAATCAATATATAGATATAAATGACTACGCGCCTAGCACAAGCAAGACAATGCCTACAAGCTAAAGGACAACGTCAACAACCCGACACAGTGGCTTCGACGACTAGGAACTAGAAACCTCTTCGTCTGTTAAGACCCAAATATCAATATAGCATAAAAAAACCTCAGAAAAAGTACTCAACGCCTTGAAAAAGAGATAATTTCAGATAATAAGCCTCTTCGAGGGGGCAACCTCCTTTTACCCCACTTAAATATTCAAGTATAAGATGCTTCAAAATGAAAATGTCTCCTTGGTATATATAGGAGACTAAGAGGTATAATTACAACTAATGGCCTAAAGCCGACATAAATAAAATAACATTACTAATATAATATGCCCCAATTAAGGGGTAATGAGCCAATATTA